>MU223250.1:507988-555324 GCA_018584345.1 Thuja plicata
TTCAAAGAACTGTTACTGATGAGATCAAGAATAGTTTGATTTAAAGCGATGAAACCATTCTTTTGAAGAAGAAGACCGACTTCGAGCTTGATTGGATGAAGATCGATCAAAAGATATAAACAGAATGATCAACTTGATTTGAAGCGATGAAACTAAACATCTGTCAGGAACTCTTAAACCTTTTTGATTGGTTTGAATGAATAACCAGTTTGATTTGAACCGATGAAATTGATTACCATTAAGAGATTTGATTAGCGAGAAAATTGACTTGATTTGAAGCGATGAAGCCAATTTGATCAATGTGTCTGGTTTCAATAATGATTGCCCCGTATAAGACCGATTTTGTCTGGTTTCGAGTGTATTCACCATTGTATAAGACCATTGATTAAGTTGCCTTGGATTTAAGATGATCTCAACTTGTTTCGATGCGATGAAGTTGAGATGCCCCAAGTGATGGGGTTTTGATTGAGGATGTGATCACTATAATGTTGATGTCCGGATCCTGCCCCCTCGGGAGCGAAATCGAAATATGGCTAGGTGCCCTAGTGATGGGAAGTAGTTCGATTGATTAGACAATTTAGAAAGAAATTGATCTGATTAGAAAGAGGTCCCACGTGGTTAGGACAAAATCTGTACTTGATGAGAGGTCCTGTTGACCGAGATTGACCAATAAGATACATGGATTGATGAGAAGAAAAGCATGAGGTTCAGTTGTATTCCCTTACAAAATTAATTTGGTGGAAATTTTAAGCAATCCTAAATTTTATTCACCGGTCAAAAAAATTAAAATGCCCAGAAAGGACAAAAGAAACAAAAGACGAAAATGCTTGTGTTAGAAAAGAAAGGGAAATAGAAAGAGGAGAAAAATAGGACTCTCTTTCTAATTTTTGTATTTTCGGATTTTAGTTTTAAAAAAAAAAAAAAAAGGCATAATGGGGTGCAGGAGGGAAAGTGCATTTGGCGAGTTTTTTTCTTTAAATATTATTAAAAAATAAATTTAAAAGTTATTATGGGGTGGTGGGATCCCATCGCCACCCCCCATGGCTGGTGGCACAAGTCAGCGTAGCCTAGCGTACCTTGAGGGGGGGCCGCGCTGCCTTAGGCAACAGGGCCACCCCAAGGGGCAGTTAGCTGCCATGTGCAGCGCCATTTACGGGTGGCGGTGTTAGTACCATGGGGTAAGGGGGGCGCGCTCGCGCTCCACAATATAAATTTTGATTTTGATTTATATTTTATTAGTTTATTTTAAATTTGTTTTAAAATCTAATTTTTATAAAATATAAAAAAAACATGTAATTTTATTAATAGTTAACTTATTAATGGGTTTTTTTTTAATATGTATTAATTGTTAATTTTTAAATTAATATGTTTATTATTAATTTTAATTAATAAAGTGTTTTATTATTAATTTTAATTAGTATTTTAAATATTGGTTTTAATTAATATATTAATATGTTTTAGTATTAATTTCTAATTAATTTTATTGATTAGATTTAATTAATATCAATTGTATTTTTGTAATCTTAAGTAATTTGAGACATTAGGTGTAGTTAATTAATTCGATTTAATTAATGATTATTTTGATTAGATTATTTAAATGTTAGAGGTAGTATTAAATAAATTTAATTTAAATGACATTATTTATTTTAGATTAAATTATAGATCTGATTGCTGGAATATAAATTATAATTGAGTTTAAGTGTAAATGGTTTTATATGTGTTATTATTGGGGCATGAGATGGCCTAGGATGTATACAGAGGTCGGGGTGGGGGGGTGTTTGACATTTCTGTTATTATATGACGTGTGTTTTATGTTATTACCCTAAACTGACTATGTTAACCCTTTCGATTATGTATCTGATTGTGTAACTCTATGTAACCATTCCATTTATGTATGGATATTGGGTTTGGGTATACTTGTGGGTTGTGACCTATGGTAGATCTTTGTAGGATCTGTGAGCCTAGGGTAGGTTACCTAGATGTGTAGTAGGGGGTGGCTTGCAATAAGTTCCGTGTCTGTAAGTGACTACCTTGATTTCTTCTTGTAGGTTTACTTAATAAGTGATAACTAAATGCATAACTGAGATATTAAAATGCACTAATAAGATTTGTCCTCACCCATGCTTGAGTGCTAGTATAGGTTAAGATGTTGATGAGAAAATGTTAGTTGCCTCGAGGGGTACTTGGCATAGTTATTGTAAATCTTGTATTAGAGTATCGTATGTGATACCTAATCTGGATATTGTATATTTAGTAGATTAGAGTGATTACCACATGCCCTGCGACATGTGTAGTGGATGTGAGTTTATGGTGGTTTTATGGTTATCCATGAGGATTGTAATTATGGTTTTGTAAGTTGTATTGGTTATAACTATTCAAATAGAATATTTTGTTATAATGTTAGTTTTGTTTTACTTTTAAGTAATTCAACATCATGGAATCATGGAGTTGTGTAATCTATGAGTGTATGATGTGTATAAATGGTATGGAAACTCGGAGCAATCAAAAAGATTATAAAGAAGGAGAGATTCTAGATTTCTTTGAGTCTTCAAGATCAAATACAAACAAAGTATCAGATACATTAGAAGAAAACATCACAAATCTAAAGGAGATCAATCAACATATGACAGAGAAAATAAAGATGCTGCAAATCTCGGTCAAGAGACCTAGATGGTAAGAATGATTGGTGTGATGAGTTCTGCTAGACAGGCTGAAATAGAGAGAGCACTAGCTATTGATGACATGAGGAAGATTACATAGAAGGTATAGGATAAGGAGTCAGAAATTCAAAGACATGCCGAGCATCACCATGTGATTAATAATTAGATTATTCTTATGAGTCAAGAAGCAAATAGAATGAATATGGAACTCATTGAAAGAATACAGACTATCGGTGAAGTAGGAGAAGAGAATAAAAAACTAAATCATAAGGTTAGAGTTCAACAACAACATAATGAAATTATCAGAAAGACTGAAGAAAGCAATAAATGAATGGATGACGTTCTTGAAGGAAAACAAACAGTCGACAACAACAACGGTCTAGGTTTTACCGAAAATGGAGAATCATCAGATCAAGCCAATCCAAAGAATGTCTATGAAAATCCAAGACCAAGAAAGATTTCATGCAAACACTGTGGAAAGAAAGGCCACACATCAAATGTATGTAGAGGCAAAATGAAAGATATTCGTAAATCTACATCTTCATTCATAGGATTTTGTTGTAAATGTAACAAGAAAGGAAATAAAGCATGTGAATGTAAGTCTAAGATGGAACAACCAAAGAAGGAAACCTACATGGGCAAATACTGTCCTACATGCAAAATGAATGAGAACACAAATCTTGAATGCTGGAAAAAGAAAAGGCAAGCATGGAAGCCCAAAGGACAAGAAAGTCCCTATCAACCAAAGAGAATCGGTAATCAGTATGTATGGGACTACAAACTGCATGAGAACATGGACCAAAAGGTTTAGAGACTGGACAAAACCTAAAATGGCATGCTTACACTGTCATAAAGTTGGTCATCTCAAGAAAGATTGTATAGACCGAATAATAGAGTCAAGCATATATCCTAATGGGAACACCATTGAACATATCCAGAGGGCTAGAGACAAAATGTGGAGAAAATTTCAAGCAATGATGAAGCTGGACCGAGCAATGCAATTGATGACACCCCATCCAATGGATCCGGTGACATCACCACCCCCACTTAAGCAGAACAAGTATGGAACTAGACTACACCAAGTCATATTTTACATCAGTTCCATTATACAAATTCATAGATGGTCAAAATATGCATGAGTAAAGATGCATGTTATGTTACTTGTTACAATTCTGAGAAAACAACCCCATCGGTAAACAAATATCGAAAATCATTGGTCAACATTAAAGATGAGCTGTCTACACTCGCAAAGAATTGTCGGTCAACACATAAAAATTATAAGTTGCTAATGTAACCCGACACCCGTCGGTAATGAAGCAAACTTCAAATATAGTCTTCACACGACACCGTGATTTGTCGGTAAAAGAGAAAATCTTAACAACTATCTTGAGCATACTGTCAACACCGAGAAGCTTAATAGCTATCTTGAGCACTTCAATAATTGACATACCAAGACTGGACCCTATAGAGAAACTCCGAAAAGATGAAGATGTCATTGCTCAACAAGCTCAAACCGATTAGCAGGACACAAATCTAGATACAACACAGGTGGGCACATAGGATGATATGCCAGTAATGATAAAGGCCATCAATATTCTAGAAGGAAATGAAGAATCTACTGCAGCAGATACAAGCATACCCAAAGAGAAGGGTGGTGCAGAATCAAAGGATACAAATGATGTACCCAAAGATACAACTACAGAACAAGCTTCTACCGATGATCAACAAGACAAGTCTAATGATCATAATAAAGAAAGAGAAACACCTGCAGAAGAGGATAAGCAGAAGGAGAAGAGTGAAGAAGAAAATACAGATGATTCTCAAAAGCAAACACAAGAAAAATCTGCTGAAACACCCAAGGTTAATGAAGAGACATCTTCACCAAACCGACAGGTGAACCCCGAGCAGAAAGCACAAGAGGTTTCATCTACAAAGGCTTCACCGAGCGCCTCAGAGAAAGAAAATGAACTAGCAATGATAGTTCATACATCTACTTCTACACAAATCTCAAGGAAGAAGAAGAGAAAGAACAAAAATCCAGTCACTCTGGATGAAATAATTGAGATTCCAGTATGTGATCCTAGAACATTGGATCCTACTGAATTGAGATTCCATGTAACATCCTTAGGAGTTGCTTGTGAAGAGGATGGGATGCTTGCGTCTTGGTTTAAGGGTACCTGGTTGTTAGTGTTGATTTGGACAACATTACAATATTGGAAAGGATTGGGATCTCCCTCTATGATGATTTCTTCTTCCTGGTGTGGGAACTTGATGCATTAATGGTATGTTGAGGGTACGGCTTGCATTTCATGTATCTTTGGTCTCCCTAGTAAGATGTATCCCAAATCAAGGTCTAGGATTTGGAAGTGAGTGGTCTTGACTACTGGACCAATACAGAGAGGTAGAATGATAATACCTTTAGAGGATCTTTCCTCTTTGTCATAAGCTCTGATATTTATCCTCCTTGTGACATCAATGCTTGATTCTGAATAGCCTAGTTTCTTGATTAACTTTAGATTACAGATGTTTAACCCAGCTCCACCATCAACAAGGACTCTACGGATAGCTCTTTTGTGCACCTAGATAAGAAATTGCAAAGGATCATTATGCAGGGGTTTATGAAGTGGCACATCACGGTCTGTGAATGTGGCATGTTTGTTAGCAGATATATGGTTAACCATCATTTGGAAACTCTCGGGTGTTATGTCCCTTGTGATAGCTACATTTTGAAGGGCTTGGTCAAGTGCCAGTTTATGCTATGGAGATATGCGCAATAGGTCAAACATGGAGATCTGGATCGGTGTGCACTTTAATTGATCCACTATGCTTGGCTGTAGATCTAAGGTTGCATTAGGATTGACAGATGTAGTAGATGAGGAGGGTAGTCCTTGCAATACAAGTCTGGCATGATGCATGGTTACAACACAATTGTTACCTTGGTCTTTGATAGTGATCGTAGCCACATGACTATCTAAAGGATTGATGCAATTGATAATGTTATCACTGTTGGCATATGTGTAGTTGAACTGTTTGGACGATCCACCAGACTCGGAGGCTTTTCCCTTGTGATCATGAAATTTATCGTTGAAAATAGTGTGATTAGTTGTTCGTTTGGCTTGGGTATTTGTTACATCGATGACCCTTGTGTCAATCAGATCTTGGATAGCGTGTTTCAATCAGTAACAGTTAGACGTTTTATGTCCTTTCACCCGATGAAACTCACAGATGTCTTTGTGATTATACCACCTTGGTTTGTTGTCATCTTGTTCAAATTCCCCAATTTTTGGGAGAGTGATAGTGTTGGATTGTCTCAACTTGCGTAAAGCTGATTCTATCGGCTCTCCTAATGGTGTGAAATCTCATTGCTGGAATGGAAACCATGGTTTGCATTGAGTCTGTTGTTGACTATTTGACACAGCGGCTGCTTGGACAGGGGGAGGTTGGTTTTGAGTGTACGCTTGATCAGTGGGCCCTATGGGTTGTTGGTTGACTACAGGTGCGCCTTGCAGTGACACCTTGGGTTGTGTGTAGTTGACTGTCTTTAGATCAATGATACCATCATTGGTGACATTCTTGTTTTTGTTCCACCACTTAGCTTTGTCCATTGCATTTTTGTTTGTATTCGTTTGTAATGGATGTGCAAGGATTCCTCGTTTGAATAAGTTCTTCTCACTACAAACTCCTCGTTCGATGAGTTGTGTGAAGTTCGGAGCTAACTATAATTCTATTGTGAATGGCATGTTTGGGATTAGGTTGTCAACGAACATGACTAGTAGATCGCGTTCGGGCACATCATACATTATACAGTTTGCAGTATTCCTCTATCTCTGTAGGAACTTCACAAAATACTCTCCATCCTTGTGTTTGATATCGCAAAGGTCCTTGATATTGACCTTGCGCTCGATGTTGTGATGGAAGTGAGCGATGAACATTTTAGCCAGTTCACCCCAAGATTGAATGCCATGAGTTAAATGCGAGAACCATTCGATTGCTGGTTCAGCCAAGCTTTGTGGGAACAGTCGCATTAAATGTCTCAATCTGTGCGACTTCGACACAATTAGCAAAAAACTCTCGGATATGTTGAATAGAATTTGTACTGCCCCTATATTTGTCAAATTTTGGTATCGAGAAGTGAGTTAGGAATGAAGACATGTGAAGAGAATGGTCAAATGGGTATGGGTATAAATCCTCTACGGTGTAGGATTTGGTTTGCCCCTGATTTTGCATATCCATCATTTGGGTTTGAAGGGTGTGCATTTTTTGCATCAACATGTTTGTTTGATACTTAGGCTGATGTGTGATGATGTTCCTCTGTGTTATAGTAGGTATGAGGCTGTGCCTCTGTGTCCCTTGAGTAGGAACATATGATTTCATCCTGGGGAGTTGATATTGTTTTCCCACCATATGATTTTGAAATGGGGGCACATGAGTAGCCCATGGTGGGTTTTGATGCATTTGTTGTTGGGATTGGGAAGGCTGTTGTTGTTCAAACTATGGTTGATATTGTTGGGGTTGATATTGCTGCTTCTGAGACTAGGGTTGGCTTTGAGGCAAATGAAGCTGGGGTTGTTGCTGGGGTTGGAATTGTGGCAAATGAAGCTTGGGTTTCTGTTTCTGGGGTTGGATTTGAGGGAACTAAAGATGGGGTTGTTGTTGCTGAGGTTGGATTTGTTTTGGAATGGGCAAAGGTGTAGCCTTCTGGGTATTGACTGTAAGTGATACCAGTAGAGGCGGATCCCTGCGGGCCTGAGGTGTTGATCCCAAGACTATTAGGAATTGACTGCAGTAGTGGCATAGTTTCAGAATATCTCGTCTTTGGTGGGATGGAAGGCATTGCATGAGAGCTTGATTGTCTAGGCCATAAGACTGAAGGTGGAGGCATAGTAGTGACGAATGGTCATCAGGTTGTGTTCTAGTCTTTGACCTTGTGTAAGGCCCTTCATGAGGTGTTTGAGACATAGTGTGGTCCATATTTTTTAACTAAAACAAGTGATATAAAGCAAACAAAAAAGGATAACCTTTCTAAGGAAGTTCGAGTTATGTTTTGGACAAGGTTTATTCTAAGGAAAAAATTTGATATATGTTAATCTCAAAGTGGTGATGTTGTAAAAGATAAGATTTCTTGACCTTTGCCTGGTACAAAGTCACTTGATAAAGATAATGATGATGTGTGATATGATGAGATCAAGATATTTCGAGTCTGAGCTTTCGAACTAACAATATTTTAGACAATAATCATGCTTTTCAGAGAAGGAATTATCTTTAATGTTTAGAGATTCACACAATGTTCTTTGCATTTTTCTGGGATAGACACTGGTCTTGGACACAAAATGAAGAGTTCTTTCAAGGTTTTTAGGTCAAAACTGGAATAAATTATCTCTGGTGAATTGCGGCACAACTCCACCAATTGCGGTAAAGATAATGGTCGATTGCAGTAGTTTATCACCAATTGTAGTAATAAATAGGTCGATTGCGGCAATAAACAAGTTAACTCCGGCAGATTTCCATCAATTGTGGTAAAATGCGGGCAATTGTGGTAAAGGGGAACAGTCTAAAAAAATACTAGAGGATAAGTCTCACTGTCTGACAATTTTGATATTTTAGGACAATGCTTCTGATTTGTAAGATAGTTGATGTTGACAACCCTAGAATTTAACACGTTTGACTCATATTGACAGTGTGGATGTTTGTTTTGCATTTTCAAAAACTGATCAGAGAACAATCACGACAGACATTGTGTTTTGAAGAATGAAGACTGAGAATGTGTATGTTCTACAACTTTTTCAAGTTGCAAGGTTATCACGAGGTCTCAACAATGAACAACTAGATTAATCTAGGTCAATGGCTTCAGAATACAATGTTATAGGCCCAATGCTTGAATGTTCGTTATCTCACACAACAATTGTCACACTACTAGGACACGAAGGTCCATGATATAGGTGCCCATGTTTTTCCCATTTCCAGGTATTGTTTCCATGGAGTGAAGATCTCTTTCACTACACAAATACCATGGGACACATATGTTGGGAATCTTGGGGGGAAATTCTGCAACCCTTTGCACTATAATAAGGTACTTGTTTGGAGGTAAATCGGGTTGGCTTCTAAATAACAAGGTTGTAGTAAGGGTCTGTGGCGTCTATCCAATCGGTTTGTACCTGTGTGACTCACTTAGGAGCCTAGTTGACCACGCTGGCTCCTTAGGGATATTCACCCGATCTAGACTATCATCAACACACCTCGCTCGAGCTTGGCTAGATAAAACAGAACTTTGGTTTGTGCCTTGTTTATATACTGATCGAAAGGATTACAGGTTTAAGGTTGTTCTCCGAGGAAGAAGCACATTCCCCGGACAGGCCTTTCTAAAAGGTATAAAGGTGTCTAATCTAACAGATTGTGCGAGCGCACCCAAAACTCAAGACATAAGGTAAATCGATTAAGCTTCGAAAGTTTGAAATGTGAACTAAGCTACTCCACCATACAAGCACAAGTGTTCAATTTTAAGCCCAAAAAGTAGGTGTTGATTGTTTGTTTAATTTTAATGCACCAAATCAAGAGATTCTTTTCCTTGTTCAATTTTAATCCCTACGTCAATTTCAAGCCCAAATTTGAAATGTGAAATGTGAGATGTGTGATAAGCACTGTTCTTTTTAAGCCCAAATTGACAAGTGAAGGAATTTTAAGTTGTGTTGTTATCTTGCCTCCTCGATTTGTAGCTGTCAAAGAAAGTGTTTAATATCTTCAGAAATGAAAGCTTTCAATCCAAAACAACAGAATATCTAGAAACTCTGGGATTATTGAGATTGCTGAAATTAATGGCGAGTTTATACTTACCTGCAAATCTCTTAATTGAATCAATGTACCTCGTGTATGCTTCGCTTTGATACTCAGTTGTGATTATGAGAATAGCCCTTTGTTGTGATCGATAATTGATGGTTCTCCTTCTTGCAGTTTGCAATGCTCTAGCACCTAGTATGCGTCTGATTACCTTTTTTTTATTCACTGTCAGTCAGCTCTGCACAGAAACCAAGAAAATAGAAAAAAGTGGCTTATCGGTCGATTGCAGCATTGTGTATTCAATTGCGGTAACGTCTGATCAATTGTGGCCGAATGTCGACAATTGCAGTATGGTGCGTTCGAATGTGGCATGTTTCGGGCAATTGCGGTATAATACATGCATTTGCAGAAAAAGTAATCAATTGTGACAACACTACTAGAAGATAGACAGACAGAAGATGGAAGAATAATAGTGCGAAATCCTACAATCAATTGCGGTATTAAACCAGTCAATTGCTGCACAAGTTTATCGATTATGGAAGAATATCAGCGATTGCAAAATAGTAGCGATCTATAAAAAGATGAATTTTTTGATCTGTGATTGTACGGTCGTGTCTGATTAGCTCTTTGTGCTGTCTGTAAGAAATATTTGTGTTGTTTTCTTCACATCAGGTTCACCAAAATGTACGCCTCTCAATCATGATTTGTGGTTCCCAAGATTTCTAAAGGAAAGGGTTAGTAGCAAAGGTTTTACAAATGATATAAATCAAGTACACAAGAACTACTAAAATGAATAACTTAAAACGTAATCAATAAAATATACAAGCAATGAAAGGAAAACAAATGAATGAGAACCCCAAAGTGCTTGAAGCTTCTATTGTCTCTCTCTACTCTTTTCAAAACACTATGTTTGATGCTCAGTATTGGTGTGGGCAGCGTCTATGACTTGAGAAGCGTCAAGAATTTGATACTTGAAATGTTTGTGTGTGATTGCAAGATGGCTTGAATTCTAGAACCAAACTGACATAGTAATGGTGCACGAGAGCTTGAAATCCTGGATCCTTCAAATGGTTATTAGGGGTTTATTATATAGGAATTGGGTATGAAATGAATGGTTGAGATCAATCCCAGAGATAGGGAGATGGGTGGAGTAACCCATGTGATCTGACTGGAGTTATCTCTTTGAAGATAAATGAATATTTAATTCATTTATTTAATTAAAGTTTTCAACATGTGAAATAATTGAATTCTTTTTTATTTAGAATTGCTTTATTTGATGAAATTAAATTAATTTAATTGGAAGAATTTAATTAGTAAGTTTAAATATTTCAATTTAAACTACAAGAAATTGAATTTAATTAATTAATTAATGGTAATTAATCAATTAAGGTTAATTAATTAAATAAAATTAATTATTTAATTAATTTTGGGAATTTGATTATATGATTTGGGGAATGAATTTACAAGAAAATAGATGATTAATTAACGATTAAAAAAATATTAATTAATAGATGAAAATTAGTTTTTTTAATGTAAAGTCGCAAGCCTGTCCATTTTAGGCCAATTTAAGAGAGCAGTCTCATTGTGTTGTACTTCTTGCTGAGGAGTTGACTCACTAGAAGAAGTCTTTGATTGAGTATGTGAGGCATTTTGAACCATCAGTGCTTGGTCCATCCACCTGTTTGAGCATGTAGCCTAATTAATTGGCTGATTGCAAGGAAAACACCATTCATTGTCCAAGACTAGATTATTCTGACTTGGAACTATATCTCTTGTTGGATTTGCAGAACTAATAGGTGTGGGATTGTATGGATGAAATGACCTGTAATTAAAGTTCTTCTTTTGACCTTGGTAATTTTCTTGGTATGGTCGCCTATTCTACTGATAAGATGGTCCCTAATTCTTATATTGTTGGTTGGGACTTTGAGTCTGTGGCTAAAAGGGTGGTCTATTTCCCTGATTCTGCTTCTTTATATTGGTCAACTCTTTGGTTAGAGTTTGCAATAGATTTTTCTTTTCTTGCTGACCACTTTGTAACAAGCTATTTGTTTCTTGCTAATCACATTTCATTGCTTGCAGTTCTTGGGAGAAGCCTGCTTTGGATTCCTCATAGCTAGTGCTAGCTTGAGGTGCTACTATAGTGGGTATGGGAGTATAAGAAGGGATACTCAAAGGCATACTTGGTTAAATAATGGGGAAAATAGGCATGGGTGGCCTTTGGGTTATCATGCCTGCTTGGATTAAACAATTTTCATCCCTAACATCGATGTCAAAGGCCCGAGGCAATGAAGTACCTCCCACGGATTGAATCATGACAGAGATATTGCCATTCATAATTCTTAAGAAGTATAGGAAGTCATGGTCAGCTGAAGGTCTTACTGAGATAGGAATTCTATTCCATGTCTTAAGGAATCTACTATTAAAGTCTGTCATTTGTTCTTGAGGAGCTCTCTTAATGGTTGTTAACTGCTCAACCAGAGATAAATAATTTGATTTGTCCTCAAAATATCTACTTAATGATTCACCTAGTCTATCCCATGAATCAATGGAACCAATAGCTAGAGTTCTAAACCATTCTAAGACCTTACCTTTGAAAGAGTCCGCTCAAATCTTGGTAGCCACATATTCCTCTGTGAGATGATGCACACTGCATATGGTGGCTACATCTCTTATGTGTTCACATGTAGTTTTGTTTCCTTCTCCTGTGAAGTAAGGCTGGCTCTTGAGTGCTACCAAGGGCACATCATGATGTTGAGAAAAGCTTGATTGACTTCTTTTATTGATGGGCACAAAGGCAAACTATCTAGCCATTGCAGGAGCTATTATCTACTCGGAAGCAACTGTGTGAGTTGTATTTGGGTCAAGTAGTGGAGCTAAATCTTCTTGTAGCTCTCTAGATAAAGATCTTCCTCTCCTTCTTGAATGGAAAGGAAAAGGTCTTCATTCTATAGTAGGTGGTGTAGACTAAACCCTCCTTGTAGGGGATGCTCTCTGCAATGATCTACAATAACTTCTAGTTAGAAGCAGCTGTGTGAACTTAGAGGGCTTTGAGCTTCTTATCTCTACTTTTCTCATAAACTTTTGGACAATATTGATCTTTTTTTCTCTGCACCATTGGAGACGCTAAATATGCTTTGAGAAAAGAAACCTCTTTAGGTCAATAACATGCAATCAACATATCATAGATAGCATGACTTTGCAAATAAACTTCTGATACTTTGGTCCCACCGGGCATGCCAGAACTATTATACACTAAATTTGCACCCTATTCAAGCTGTCTTGGTCTTGATAATCTAGTATAACATGGGAATCACTTTGAGGTTGTTGGACCTATGTTAACTTGAAGTGAAGCCTCTAGATTCTAGGTTGGTTCTTGGATAATCACGTAATCTTCTCTTGAACATGAAAACTAAACTTGAGTGAAAAGGGATAGCAGTGCTTGAAAGAGTAATAACTTGAAAGAAAATTATCCTACTAGGTGATACACCGAATGTGAATTGAAATATGACACAATAACCAAACTAGCATGAAGGCGGTCAGATCTAATATAACACAATCTTTATGAATAGGCTTGTATACTTATTTCATAGGGAGGTCTAGAATGGAAAGATACTATTGGAGGAAAGAACAAATTTCACAAGCAGTAACATTCCCAAGAAAAGTTAGACACAGCTTGTGACCTACAAAAAAACATTCACTTCAACAAATAGGAACAAGAGTGAGACAAAGTAGCCGGGGATGAATAAAATCCACAGGGTAACCTAAATAAAATCACACACAGTAGTACACAAAGATGCTAAAAGATAGGAAGGCTCAAGAACTCTAAGATTTCTCTAGTGTAAGCAGCTATATATATTTTAGTAAGAGAAATACAGATAAAGAAAATCTTAAGGGCAGGAAAAATGCCACAGAAAGCTCCTACACAACCTCTATTTGAATGAAAGATTAAAAGAAGTGAAGATTTGAGGACAGAGAAAATGCCACAGAAAATCTTGTGCCAACTGGAAAAACTCTAAACCTAAAAATCTTGAAAACTAGCTTATATACATGTTCCGCTAGCACGAACGCTCAGGAAATAATCCAAATTCTATACATTAGGGTTTACAATAGATTTTGCATAAATAATGCAGGAACCATAATGTTGTCAATTCCGTTCATTAATGCAGCCTGAGAAGTTGGCTCGATCCATCTCTCTGTCTACAGCTTGAAATATTGCGACACCGCCATGAGTTCCAAGATCAAATCTTTTTTGAATTTTTAAATATTTGAATAAGCAACGGTAATAGGTGGCACGAGATTATCCTATCAACGACCCAAAGAAACTTTGACCTTTTCTTTTAAAACACAGTCGTTGATTCCCCTTCTTTATTCATTATTGTCTTTACCCCTAACTCTGGCTTGATCCAGCTTTAACCCCTAGTTACTAAAATCCTTCATATCATTGAGTCTCTGATCTATTTTACTAACTCTGAGTTTCCTTGGAGACTTCACAACCACCACGAGATCAAAACAAGATTGGACAATCAATGCTAGGTCACGTATCCCTAAGAGAATATTCCATTTTCTTTAGAGACTACGACTATCGTGAGATCAAAACATAGTCAACGCCTCAGATCGAATCATGCAAAACTTGAAACTTGCCTTTACTTAACCCTTTCTTGATTCCCTTGACCATGGTTTGTTTTGGAGACTTGGGGATTGAGTTGTCTCATGATCTCCAGATTTTCTGCTTAACCATGGTTTCTTATCGAGACTCAACAGCTACAACAAGATCTAACCTTGCATCAATGACTAGCATGAAGTCTCATAAACCTTGCTGATGTCATCACTTCTTTTGGAGACTTAGTAACTGAACACATAATACTTGGGTCCCTCATCTGCCATGTGTCGATCTGCCATTGACCCATGATTTGACCGCAAATCCCTTTGACCTTTTGAACAAACTCCACTTCTGACCATGAGTTCATTTAGAGACTTGGCGAATGCATAGTCTCATAATCTTTTAACACTTTGGTTAATCATGGTTACCTTAAGAGACCTGGTGAATGAAATCTTTTAACTCAACTCAACCCAGACTCAGGTCACATCTGCAGTTTATGAATTTACACCGAGTCGCTAGATCTCATGATCTTTTGTGAAACTTGGGTTACTTTGGGAGACCTGGCGACTACCCTCCAATCATAAAATGATCCAACGATCAGTGCTAAGTCATGATCAGAAATGAGCATATTCTATTTCCTTGGGAGACTTTGCGACAAAGGCAATCTCGTAATCATTGAGCAAAATGGAATATTCCTTGTCCCTTGCACGACTAAGTGACTAAAGGGCAATTGAAATGCACACATGACTTAAAAGAACTTAAGTTGACCAGAAAAGGTAATGAAGAAATAGAAAGGGTCGAGGACCAACTAGGGTTTATCTCAAAATTGTATAGGTTTTTCAATCCTTAGGCCATTTTTCATGAATTAGAGTAAAATAAAGGGCTAAAAACTTGCAGAGGACGAGGTAGAAGACTAGGAAATATGCAGTTTTTTACAAGCTAGGCTCTACCCTTGTGGTAGCCACATTTTCCTCCACTTGTAGCCAGAATTTACATGCAATGGAAAATTTTGGGTAACAGTTACTTTATAAAAAAATAATATTAACCCCTACTTTTTAATTTATAAGTTATAGTTTTAAATTAAAAAAAAATACAATAGACAAAATGTTTATTGTTAAAAAAAGGGGAAAATGATTTTTTTTAAAAATAAATTTTAGATTTTTTTAAGTGGCAGTGGCCACAAACCCCCTGCCACTACCGCATGTGGTATCGTGCGTGTACAACCTACGGGCTCTACAGTTTAACCGTAGGCGACAGGGCCTATGGGTCTATGCACCTATGGACTGTCGGAGTGTGGACCACGAGGCCCGTAAAGCGCACGTGACCTTCGTGGGCAGGCCTTAAAAGGCTGCGGCAGTAGTTATGTAGGGTGGGGCCAAGACCCCCCCCAAATATGTTATTCTTTTTATTCTTTTTTGTTTTTATTTTATTTTAAATTTAAATAATATTTTTTTATATATATTAAGTTTATATTAATAATTAGTTTATTATTAGTTTTAATGTTAATTATTTTTTATTGCTGGTAAAAACAAGTTTTAGGGGGACTCGAAACCCCTTTTCAAGTATTACAAAAAAGGTATAGTCATTAAGCACGTTGAACTGAAACAAGACTCAAAACCAGGCCGCAAGACCCAGAATCAACACAAAGAACCAGAGATAAAAAACCAGAAACCAGCAACCAAAAAATTAAAACAAAACCAACACAGAAACATGGGAACAACAGGACCTAGGTAAACTCAAGAAGATTTCCCTCTGCATCCATAGAGGGATCATTTAATTTGAATACCTCCCTCAACACATCAGTTGTGATACTCACTAGTATACTTCCATTTATATCTCCAACTTTCTAACGGGAATGTACTTGCACTAACTATTTGAGTTTAGTTGCATCATTCGTGGATTCTTTTAAATGCTCTAAAAGATCATCACATACATTTCTCTCTAGGTAAACTACTTTGCCAGTGAAATATCTTCTAGGAGCCATTTCTAAATTAGGGTTTCTCAAATAACAATATCATATATTACACAAAATCTACTTGCTTCTCAGAACTAAAAAACCCTGCTACAATTATAACTCATAATTCTCAGGAATATAGTCACAAAATAACTGACCCATTCTCCAAAATCATAACACAAACCTAAAATATTGCAACCTCAGTTCTGCTCCAATCACTTCAATAGTTATAGCATTTGGAAACTCAAGTGGTGAATCATATACGCAATCTTGTCAATTCCTTGCATTGAATTTCAGCTGAAGTGGCCACACGTTCTATCATCAATTCCGCCATGTTTGAACTTTCACGGCCCAACAGTTCAAGGAAACCACTTTAACACAGAGAAAAACTTTAAATCAGGACCGTAGATTTTCACAACCCCTCATCTATCATGCGGCTTTCAGCAAATCACGAAGACCACTATTCAATTTGGACACGTTAACCAGGCTTAATGGCTTATACATTAGATCTCATGCATCTATGCTTTAAGTGTTTAAGCGAACCATCAGATCTTCTTTAACTTGACCACAAGTTACTTTACCAAATACTTTAGTGACTACAGGTATAACTTTACAGAGAGGACACACATCAACCATAATTAATGAATTATATGTTAGATCAACCCCATCTTTTCTTTAAGTCTTTAAGTCAGTCGTCGGATCTTCTGTAAACTACATCACTTCTGACCTTTCTTTACCATTGCGTTAGGCTCGCCGACTGCCAGATGTCACTCAAACTTAATGGCTTATACTTTAGATCTTGATCATCTAATCATCAAATCTTTAAGTCGACTGTGAGATCAAACTTCAAATGCCTACCTATTAATTCCATCTTTATGACACTAAATTGGACCCACTAGGATATGTGGCACAACGACGTAATGGCTTGGTCATTAGATCTTGCACATCTCTTCTATAATTCATTACATCAACTGTTTGATTGATTAGAACTTACCAACACTTTAATCTTCGGTTAAATTTTTTCAAACAGGGCCCACGTCATCTACAAGATGAGAAAGAAATGGGAAAGAAACCCTAACCTTATGTGTAAAATGACAGAGAAGCCCAAAATAATAGGAGTGAGCCCATTTATACCTACCATCTAGAGTGATGTACTCCACGATAGCAGTAAGACCCTATGCCCAGATTTCCTTGAAAGTGTCCACATCGTAACAACCACCAGAGTCCTTCACCAAGCTTTCAGCCTCCGCCTTGTCTTTTGGGAAATGTTGAATGGCCTGTTGAGAGGTCTTCTTGTCTCTATAGAACTTCATGTCCTTGGTTTTGAGTCGAGACATCTCCGCAATAAGATCTTCGGTAATTTTCATAGCTATTCTCCCAATAGTCACAGTGCCATCTTTCCAGATCTCAACAAAAGCCTTTGTGACTTCATCTTTGAACCCATGAAGGAGTTCCATGTACATTTTGAGCCCACCCTTCCTAAGCTTATCCCAGACCTCAGTCTTATTCTTCCATTTTTTGCAATTCTTCGGCTCCCTATGGTTAAGACCTCCACCCATAATTCCCTTAGAGAACAAACTCTCAACATAAATGGCAGAAACAATATAGAGATAGAACACAAAGGTAGACTTAAATTTGAACATAATGCAAATATATGCGTGTCTACACTTATCTACCTTGGGAAAGATGAGACTTTCCGTAACCCTTATATCTTATTTAATTAACGTGGATATTTTCATCATGGCTTTTCAAGATATTCCAAATAATCTCTTTTGTTGTGAATCATGTCAAATGCTAACTTGGCCTTCAAATCAATGGTCAAATCATTTCCGCCATGCCAATTAATGATTTCATCAGCCCTGACTGCGATGTTGGCCAATGCATCCATAGTACTATTAGCCTCCTAGAAGTTATGTGAAATAATGACCTACTTAAAGGAATTAATGATAATCTGAGCCTCTTTAATAATAGCATTAATAGACCATGATGGCTTAGTCAACCCTTTAACACAGTTTAATATGTTCATAGAGTCACTTTCAATCCACACGTTTGATGACATGTCCTCCTTTATAATTTTTAAACTTTGAAGGAGAGCCATAGCCTCCTCCACGTGGTTGGTATGGACTCCAATAGGGAACGCTGTGATAACAAGACAATTTTCTATGTCATCCCAAAATATTCTACCACAACTTGCAGGCCTGGGGTTACCCTTCGATGCACCATCAAAATTGGCTTTGATCTAGCCAGTAGGGGGGAAAGCCAGATGACATTCTCCCACTGGGATGAGGATGTCCCTTTGGTGCTAGTAGTATTAACTCCAGCAAAAAATCCATCTTAGCTCCATTCATGATATTACAATTCTCCTTAATAGTTCTTTTAATCATCTTAGCAATCACCACCAGAGGAAGGGAAGTGTCTCTAAACACTCTTTCATTACTTTCTCTCCACAGTTTCTATATAACATGAGGGGAAATGATGTTCCACAGTAACCTGCCCATTGGAACTTTATCATTTCTCCATTGAGTGAAGAAATTCTCCATGTTATCCAAGAAAACCCAGCATATCTTCCAACATTGCAAAATGAGGCACCAAACTTCCTAGGAGTACTGACAGTCAATAGCCATATGGTAAATCAACTCCTCAGCATTTTTACCTAGAAAACATCTGTTAGGAAGAATTATGCCTCTCTTTTGGAGATTATCAATATTTAAAATCTTGTTTTGCATAACTAGCCAAAATAAAATGTTAATTTTTGAAATTAACCATTTAACCCAAACCTGGGCCCAATAGGGAGGAGGATCTGGTGGCTTCAACAAGATCTCAGAGGTAGAAGTGATAGAAAAGACTCTAGAAGGGAGCCTCCCCAAATCAAATTGTCCTCCCTGGTTGAGTCCACTTTCCAAGCATTCAGATCCAGCATCAGAGGCTTCAACGCCAAATCAACGGCAAAAAGATCAACCCAAGACTGGAGCCCCTAGTAATATTTAACCCACGGACCGAATCTCTGTAAACAAATGTTGATAAAAAGCTGGAGGGAAGAAATAGAATTCAGAGGAAAATCTTTAAGCCAACAATCTTCCTATAATTTAATTCTCTTCCGAGAACCCATAAACCACTTAGCACCCTTGAAATCCTTCTACTTAGCTTTCTAGATGCCATTCCAAATGAAGGAGCCCCACACCTTCACATCATACTTCATAAAATCCGATATATGAGGGAAGGAGTAGAGATATTTCTTGTGAGTAATGTCATTCCACTCTTTTTTCTTGCCAAAAGTCCTACAAGTTTTCTTAGCTAGTAAAGCTTGATTGGTAACTCTTAAGGGGAGGATCCCCAAGCCTCCCCACTTCTTCGGAGTGCACACCTTATCGCATGCAACTAAAGCCAATATTTTTCTTTCCTCTACCCCTGTCCAAATGTCTGCAAATTTTCCATAGATTTTAAATAGAGTAAGGGCATAGATAGGGAGACTCTACAGAGGAGCCTTGAGGAGTTGAAGTTTACCAGCTATACTTAACAGAGCTTCCTTCCATCTAGCTAAATTTCTATTGAATCTGTCCAAAATACTAGACCAAAAAGAGTTGGGAGGCCTTTAGCCTAGAGGTATACCAAGGTAAGTGGTAGGCAAAGTGCCAATTTCACAACCAATAATTCTGGCAATTCTATGATGTCTTTCCTTCAGCGTGTTAATAAAAAATAGAGAGCTCTTATTCCAATTAACAATTTGACCAGTAGCCTGAGAATAAATAGAAAGTGCATGTTTAATCACTTTGGCCTCCTGGATGGTTGAAGAGCCCATAATAAAAGTGTCATCCAAAAATTTCTCATGGGAGCACGACCTAGAAGTAGAGGAAGGAATGAGACCCTTAATGCAGCCATCAATCGCCAGACTTTGAAAATAGAGACCAAGACCCTCTACCAGAATGGCGAAGAGAATAGGGGACAAGGGATCACCTTGATGGAGCCCCATGGAAGGCTTGAAGAATTCTGAAGCAGATCCATTCACAATAATCACAGCCATAGAAGTACTAATGAGCTGAAAAACCAACTGCAAGAATTTATCACAGAAACCGAAGGATCGAAGAATCTTGATAAAAAAACCCCAATCCACCTGGTTCTAAGCCTTCGGGAGATCGAGTTTCAATAGAAAACCATAGTTATTAGAAGAGTAATTAGAATGGATGACCTCATGCACCTTCATAATGGAGTGAAGAATTTTCCTACTAGTAACAAAGCCACTCTGCTGGGGGTAGATGATATTGGGGAGGATAGCGAGCAATCTAAGAGTAAGAACCTTGGAGAAAATTTTGTACACCAAATCACATAAGTTGATCGGCCTAAAGGACTCCACAGAATCAGCACCAAGGTTTTTGGGAATCAAGGCAATAAATGTAGCATTAATTTCCTTAAGGATGGTTCTAGACCTGAAGAATTTTTTAACAACATTGCAGATTTAAAGGCCTACAATGTGCCAAAATTTATGGAAAAGGAACAAAGGAAACACATCTGGGCCCAAGCACTTGTCACCCCCAAAGGAGAAAACAACAAACTTGATTTCCTCTAAGGAGGGGATAGCAGTTAGCTTCTTATTAGTATCTTCATGCCGAATGGAGTGGATAGAAGAAAGAAGCAAGGCTTGGTTATCCAAGGAAAGCGAGTTTTCTTTAGATAAGAGGGAAGAGAAAAAGTCAAAATTAGCCAAGGAAATATCCTTATCATTACTAACCACAGTAGAATCCAACCTGAGTCTGGAAATTCTATTGGAAGCTCTATGTTTAGAGGTAGACATATGGAAGAACCTAGTATTCTTATCTCCAACTTTCAACCACAGAGATATTGATCGTTGTCTCTAGTACACTTCCTCTTTGGATATGATATTATGAGTTTTGGCGAAAAGAGTCTCCTCCATATCCTTAAGATCTTGAGACATGCCGATTTGTTGCATAATATCCTGAATATCATCAAGCTCCATTTTCAGATCAATCTTTTTTTTGAAGATGTTGCTCCTCTTTATGATGCTCCTCTTTATGTCCAAATCCACTAGTAGTTTAAATTTTTTATAAGTGGTAGCTAGCACAATGTCCACATTATTGTCCTCCTTGGACATGGAATAAAAATACTTCAATTCTGCCCTTTTTCATCTCCACGTTTCTATAATTGGGTCCCACTTATATTTGTCTACATTAAAATCATCGAGCATGCTCATAATTTTATTACCCTGCAAGTAAATGGAAGGACTCAAATCCTGAGTACATTGCATGAGTGTGGCATTATCTTATCTTCATACCTTTGTTGTATCCATGTCTATACTTCTCTGAACTTTGTGCAATCTTCATCCGATTTCTTTCTTGACTCTTCTAATTTGGTCCGTTTAGCAATTAATCTCTCTCTTTCTAACTCCAAGTGTTCTTTTGTAGTAGGACTTGATGGCATAGGAGAAGGAGGAAAATATATAATTGGACTAGAGGAAGAGGGCTAATGTGGCCTCTAAGCTATCATTCTTTGGGGAGAAAACTGAGTTAATTGCTTTCCCTAATATGGCTATCTTCTTGTCTTTCTCTAAGGAATTCACATTTTCCTCATTATAAGCCTTCAAAACTATTTCTAGCTTGGTCCTTAGGCTTTGAATCTCTTCATATTTCTTGTCTACTACCTTCATGTTAAACTTTTTAGATTCTAATGTTAGGATTGTTGCCTCCACCCTTGAATTTTTTGCAACTCTTCTCACTAATACATGACCTGAATGTTCAGTCTGAGTGTATCCATTAGTTTTCTTATTTTCATTCCTTTTTAGTGACCACATAACCAATGCTACATGGTATTCACTGAATTTAACACTTGCAAATGCTTTTTGAGCTTCTGCCTCATTAGTATGCATAGGTTTTGTCTCTTTTCTGATGGCATCAAATACTATGGCATCTACTAAATCCCATTCAGGAAGGATAAGGACCCCTTCATTTCTAACAAATTCTTGGCCTTATTCAGGAGTGATCTTATCAAATTTAGCTATCATGTCCTGCTTTACCTTTGTTTCAATTTCATTCTCACGGTTATCAAGTTGATCTATCTACCTTTGCTGACACTTTTCTCTGAATTCTTTAATGTGAATTCTCCAGAGTAATTGGACAAATTCCTTAGCTTTAATAAATTTATCATCAGACATGAATTCATCACTAGCTTGTTTGGTAATCAGATCCAGCTCTTTTCTTGCAAACTCTGCAACTGTCAAATCCATCTCAGTAATTTTAGGAGCCTCTGGCATCCCTTCTTGCATTTATTAATATGTTATGAATATTTTCCCTGCATTTCCCATCTATACTAATTGCTCGTCAATTATTTTTTCATCCATATGCAGTGGTGATTGAGAAGGGGAGTAAATATATTCTTGTTGTTGTCCCTCTTCTTCTATATGTTTCCTTTTGGGAGATGGCAATGATTGTGCATCTGATTCCAGGGGCCTCTCTCCTTTTGAAGTAGAAACAACTTTTTTCCTTGGCAACACCATACTATACCCCTTTTTCTGTTGCAAGACATACCTACCTGGTGGAATACCTCTAGCATGAATAGAACTATTGAAGATTTATTTAGCCTTCTCTAGCTATGTTTCTATGACCTTTTCTTTCTTTTTATTCAAGGCTTGCATAATATCTTCAAACATTGTCATTAAAGATTCTATCTTCTTAGCCCAGGGCATGAATGCTTTTAAAGGATCATATCCCTTATCAAAGTGATGAAAAATTCCAATATTTTATTGTACACTAACCATTTTTCCTTTCTGGTCTCTTGTTCTTGCTAGTTGTACTCATTTTTTATTATGTCCTCAAGAAAATTAAATGGGTGCTCCAATGTTAAACACTTTATCCTTTTTCTAAACATCTCACTTATAAATCCGTCATTATCAGCACATCTTATCACTGATGTTTCCATCTGATAAGGTTCAAGGTACTTATGCAAATGTGTCCATCCTCCTTTGGTAATAATGAATTGGTGTGCAATTGTAATAATGGGGAATATGGAGCCTTTCATTTTCCCTGTGTTGGAGCTCTAAATTTTTGGCAAAATTTGGTTTCCTATATAGTGACAAAACTCTAAAAATTGCATACTAAACTCCATGCCCAATAATTGATGATATGTGGAATTACATGAAATAGGATAAAAAAACATATTACTTTTCAATAAAAATTTGAAAGATTAGGGAAGGAAGCTCTGTGACAGGAAGAATCAAAATTCTGCAAGCGAAGGTTTTAGAGATGCTGGAATTTTGATCTTCTGTAAACATGATGTCGAAAGAGAATGAAAATGATCAAATATTGAAAATATAAAAAAGACCCAGTTTGGAAAATCTAATTTCCTATCTCTAGTAAAATTCGTAAGTTCATACAATCTGATTTGGATTTTCGACCAAAGCCAAATCCAAAAGATAGGTAGTTATTAGTTAGTTAGTTGATTAGTTCTTCCTCAAAAGTGTTTTCTAAATTTTAATGAAAAATGATGTCTTTTCACCCTAAAGGGGTATGGAAAATATTCAACCACATACATATGGGGTGTAAAATGTAATCATAAAAGGAGAAACATATTGTATAATAGAATTTGATCACAATTACAACAGGAAATTTAATGTACTAGTTTTTCCATATCAATAAAGATAAGTGATCTTCTTTTTATTTATGGTTATAAGATATATGTTTTCAATTAGTATTTCAGATATTATATTTTATATAATGTTTCATTGTGTTGAATTCCTCGAGTATCATAATTCAAAATTAATATATATAGTTTAAATATCAATCGAAAGATCTACGTATCTTCTTGTGTTTTTATCGGTCTCTTAATTTGAGTTAAATTCGATAAGATTAGCTGTATAGATTGATTTGAAATATAAGTTAAGTGGAAGCCTTTGAAGTGATAGTCTTTCTTTATTAAAAATAAATTTTTAAAATTGTCTCCGATTATACGTAGGATTGAGAATTTTTTGATTCTCTAGCCCAATTTTTAAGAAGGCACTGATCTAATCATTATTTGGAAATTATTATATTGGTTCATGCTTTGTAGTTTGTAGATTATTAAATCATTTATTTGAAAACCTTACAACTAGGATCTTAGTGATTATGAGTTTAGTTAAGTTTTAAAATAAAAATTATCAAGAGATTCGTTGTTTGCCTCCAAGGATCATTCACCACCTTGGGAGGAGCTTTGTTTGTTTGTGTACGTAGTTGTGTGACATAGAAAATTTGATAGTTCAAAGTGATATAGGGCCTACTAGCCTTGGCTTGATTAAGCCAAAACTGCAGAAGTATCAAGTGGTGCATCACCATTATACCTATCAGTTGGGCAAAAGCGATCCATCATATTTGGGCACTAACAAATTTGCGACTCTGCTGGAGAGAGTTGCTCATAATAAGTGCTGGAGAGAGTTTCAGGTTTAACAGATCAGACAATAGTTATACCAGTTTTGTTTGAAAGTACACTGAGCTGGAAGGAAAAATCTAGAAGACCAACAAATCAACATTTTCCTTGAAAGAGGTGGTTGCTCTATTCGGTAAAACTTTTCAGTCAGTGAGTTTACTGTGGGAGAAGAATAAGAAAGAGATGATAGTTTTCTTCTTTGAAAAGGGAGACAATTTTGTTTCAGGATGTTTCAACCATTTGAAAGAAGAACATTTATTCTAGATGGCACCAGGCCATTGTATCTTAGGAGATTTCCGTCAGGTTCTACTAGTTATCAGTGTTTGTAGTTACTTTGTGAATATTGATGTATTATGAATTACTGGAAGAATAAACTTTATTTCTCTGATTCTCTGAGGTCTTTGACACTTTGAATATAACCAATCATATTATATTAACTTGACATCAATGACAACACAATCCATTAACTGATTTAATATCTTGCATTATCTTTTTGCATTTGAGTGTCACCAGCTTAACATCTTCAAACATTCAATCAGTTATATGTCATCAAAAATATCCTTCTTGCTCTCTCTTTTTGTAATATCTTTTTTTGAGATTCTTCCTGGGGTTTTTTTTCTTCTATTATCCAACGTCTGCCTTCAAACTTTGAACCTTGGATTCCCCATCAGCTTTACTACTCCTTTAGAGCCAGGAGTAGAAAACATTTTCTTCTATTTCTTCCGCATTTGAGTGGTCTAGGGAGCTCCATTCAGGTCCTAAAGATCCAGGCCATCATGAACAATAGGGTCTTTATCTCCAGTCCTAGAATGGGTGTTAGAAATAGAAGAGAAGTGCTCCTCATCTGACTTTTCAAGATTACTTTGCGAGGAGTTCTCCCCCATCGCATCACCGTCCAACAGAGAAGTATGGAGGGTGCCTCCCACATTGAACTACAAACCCGTGAGGTTAATGTCTTCAACCTGGATAAGAATGACAACCTCCACGGGAACTTCCTTCATCATAGAGTCTGAGACATGGGAAACCGATTCAACAAATTCCGCTTCTTTTAGGCTAGGTAGACCATTAGAATCTACCATATCTCCTTGGTTGCCTACCAAGCCCGGATCAACCTTGTTGCCACTATCACCTTCGGTCATAACATGAGGCTTTATCTCCTTCCAATCTTGTTTGGACTCCTTACGAGATTTTAGGATAGAAACCATTGTCTTAGTATCCTTTTTAACTTTCTTCGAATAGTTCTTTGGCTAGTGACCCATTTTATGACACATAAAAGAGGCAAAGGGAAGAGATTCAAATTCCACTTCCTACTTCCATGTGCCCAGTTTAGAGTTAATGTTGATAACCAATCGAAGGTTGTCAAAATTGCATATATTGACACAAATCCTAGCAAAAAAAAGATGGGACTTGGATGTTGTCATCGTATCAATCATGAGGTGGCCTTAAAGAAATTCCTCATTCCAGTATTCGACATGCAAACTCAGAAATATTACCCAGACCGGGGTGGCCTTAAAGAATTTTTTAGAATAATCCTAGTTTAGAGTCCATTTACAAAAGGCCACAACTATTCTACCAAACATCCAAGGCCCCCGACACAGAATATAATCCAGATCTTCTTTATTAGAGAAAGCAAAGGACAAAAAAGATTTGGGTAAAGCAACAATGTCCACCTGACCGTTCAAAATCCATCTTTTCTTAACAAAAGATCTAACCATTTTCATATTGGGTCGAGGGCCTAGGAACTACCAACCAGTGAGAGATCCATTGCAGAAACAGAGTGATCCATGAGAGAATCGGGAACAAAAATAACAACTTCTACCTGGAGACCC
Organism: Thuja plicata; assembly: GCA_018584345.1. Classification (NCBI taxonomy): domain Eukaryota; kingdom Viridiplantae; phylum Streptophyta; class Pinopsida; order Cupressales; family Cupressaceae; genus Thuja; species Thuja plicata. The sequence continues at coordinate 534,212 of MU223250.1, forward strand.
GCCTTAACAACCACTGTAGGAAGAGAAGGCTTTCCCCCAAATTTTTCTTCCATAATTCGCAACCACATTTTGGTAGTGGAGGGGTTGACCTCGACACTATCAGTGCTTGTCCCTCCTTGGGTCCCCATTAGTGGGTCCTTGGACAGAACAATTTTTTCCTTCTTCTCTACCAGAGAAGGGCTAGGCCCATTCACTAGGACATTCTCACTGGAAGTTAGTGGGCCAAGAATCGACGACCTAGGAGAAGGTCATGAAAACACTGCCTTGAAATAAATCACGGGTACACCCAATAGGTGAAAGGAGCAAGCCGTGACAACTTGGCAGGGAGAAAGATTCTCCTTACCATACAGAGAAGGATCTAACAAATACAATGCCAGACCCAACACAGGTACTAGAGAGACGATGAAGCGATTAACCATGTCCATTGTAACATTCTCTAGACCTGCGCCAAAACCGGAATCTACAACCATACCGCCATGCCTGTCTGGGGAACCCTTGAAATTTGAAAATTCTCTCCCGCTCGAGGCCTATCCCATTCTCCTGCTTGTGTTTTAACTGTACACCCCCGTTTTAATGTTAATTAAAAATAATTTATTATTAATAATTTATATTATTATTATTTTTTTAATTGATGATCATTTAATCATTAAGAATAGTAAATTAATATATAATATTATTATTAATATTAATTTTATGGAAAATATTTTGTTTATTGGTATTTTCTTATTTAATAAGCATATTAGTTAATGAAATTTGTTTTATTAAATTTGACGAATTTAAAAGATATGTTGGTAGAAATAGAGTTATTTAGTTTATTGATTTATACAATCAAGATCTACTTGTAGTGATTTTGTTCTGTGATCTTGATTTGAATTGTTTTATAAGTAAAAGATATTTTCAATAACATTGATTCGTAGTTATGCCTGGATTCTTTTATGTGTACTCTCTTATTCAACTGCAACTTGTATTATGATATGTATATTATTTCATTCATATGGCTTTATGATTATTGTATCTGGGTGATGATTAAAATAGATTGTGTGTAGTCTTCTCTTTTATGAAACTACAATGTTTCAAGTATCTGTTGGGATTAGTCAGCTTTTAAGATGTAAAACCAGAGGTTTTGGGATTTAATTCTTTATGGTGTCACATATGTTTTCAGTCTGTTATGCCTTGCATACCCATCCCTACATTTTGTTGGCAAAATTTTGGGTCCCCCTTTTTTTTCTTTTGGTTCTTCCTTTGTTTTTCGGTCTTCTTTTGTTTCCTCCGGCCTTTGCCTCCGCGTGGCCTTTGTTGTAGTTTCCTTTTGTGCCATCAGAATTCCGGACCCCAGTATTTTGTACCATTACTTCCTCTTTAGTTAGAGGGTGTGGTTGCACGGGATCCTAGGCCTGGAGTCCAGAGGCTTGCCTTTTTCTCAGGGTTTGCGAAGGGGAATAGTCTGTTTTTGACGTAAGGGATATAAATTGAGTTTCACTTATCATTGTTACACTTACCACAAAATAATTACCCTCAGAGAGAATTAAGAGCGATTTGTGCAAATTCACAGAGAGCTAAGTGCGATTTGCTTCGAGAGTTAACAGTGATTAAGCATGCTTTGAGGTATTCTCTGGGTTCTCAGCGTGTTTTTGGCATGTTGAAGCTATCCGTTTGCAGAGCACCTCCAGTGCCTTTCCTCCCACATCATTTGGTTTTTTAGTAGGTCTGTCCTCCCCTTCTATCCTTTTTTATTTTATTTTTTGCTTTGTTCCTTCATTTCTTTATCGTTGCCTCTCATTGGTAGGATGGCTTTGTAGGGAGGTTGCTCGCCTTCCATGCATTGTTTGTTTCTGTACATTGTAGATAATGTAGATAATGTGTTAATAGTTGTAAATCTTTGTAAATTTCTGTAAGCTTTTGTGAATAGTTGTAAATTTGTTAGTAGTTGGTTAATGACTATTGTAAATTTTTTGGTTCTTCAGCCTCCTGTATAAATAATGTTTTCTCAGGGTAGTTTCTATGTTTAGTCTGTATACCCCATCAAGTTTAACCCATCCTATGGTGACCTTACCGCACCCTCTATATTGTGAATCCAATCCGAGCTCGCACAACTGGTTTTTGCTAGAATTTAACTCTACACCTCACCTATTTGACTTGCAGCCTTTCTCTCTCCTCCCATCTGTTTAACATTAATGATGCGATTAAATTACCTACATTAAAGAATTTAAAACAATCAAAAGTGGCATTCATTCCATCAGTGTTGAGACAAGTGTCACCTTAAATTCCATTACTCTATTTATTGCATGACCATGTAATAACCCATGTCAGCCCACTACAGCTTATTGCTCGGTCACTTAAATAACGGCTAGTTTCTCCGAACTCTGGGTTACACATAATCCCATGGCCTTCATCATATTTGTCACATGGACGAGAACCCCTAGGACCCCTGGGTGTTGATCAAATTCAAAGCTATTGTTTATTACATTTATGAGATTTGATGCAAGATAACATTTTTTTAAGGACAGGTGCGAAATGGCGATGAAATCTCTGGAACCTAGAAATTTATTTTATTTAATTACTTGTATTAACTGTTGTCTAGTCTTACAGGCTATCAAAAAATCATCAATCAATATGTCTGAGGTAGCTTCCCGTCCCGGAAGTCTAGAATTCTTGACCACCTCAACAAGACAAGGGTTGAGAAAGCACTAGAGAAACTCCCGCTCACATCCAAATATTTGAGGGATCGTATCCTCATGGGATCCAAGGTTGAAGCATGGGCCAAATTACAGGGCATAGTAAGAACAATGTTCACTCAACATTCTATCAGAGATAGTATGGCAAAGAATGTGGCCACCTCAAGCATCATCAAAGCCGCTTGCTTCCCTTACTTTGTGTAGGCCCTGGAGTGGATCCTAACACTAGAAGAACATTACAACACAATTTTCGAGGCTGTTATACTAGTTTCTTCCCTTCCAATGGGTTACCAGACGCCCCTAGTGTCTCTCGACACTGCTACATTTGCTTCGGGGCTGGGGATCCCCCAGTTCTCCAATTCCATTGTCATCTCCTAGTCTGCATCGCTGCAAGAGTTTTGTTAGGTCTTGTAAAAAAATTTCAAAGAAATAAGTCCTTGGTTTGTATTTGCAAAAGGGGTCTTATGTAAAATATTGAAACCCTTACTTTCATGCTTCTAAGTGTAAAATTTGGTCCTCAAACCCTAAGCGTCGAAGTTGTTGCTAATTCTGCATTACCCTTTTTTCCACTAAAGTCATGCATCTTGCATGTGTTCTTTTAAAAATGTTTGCGCTCAATAGTTTGCAAGTATCATAACGATGTGGTCCTTTATTTATCCCTAAGTCTAAAGTCTGCAAGTACTTTATTAAAACCACTATCTATCGAGCTAATGTGTTTTGATCTAATGACCCACTTAATGGCTTAATCCAGAGGTGCATGACATCTATCTTATAAGAGATTAAGCGGTAATGACATGTGTCTTTGGCGGTTCTAGAAATTAGTAAAGGTTTTAGTTAAATAGTGAGTAGATCTTGTTTCTTGTAATCTATCTTGTAAGAAATTAATTTTGAGCGACACGTATCTCTGGAGTGATATTGGCCCTGTTGCAGGCAGTTTGATGAAGATTAAAGTGTGGGAATTTCTGACGGTTGAATTGATTGCTTATGGCTAAGATGCGCACCATCTAATGTGTAAGCCATTAGGCAGTGGTGACACATGGCAAATTGGCTGGGTCGAGTATTTGGAATGACTGTTGATTAAAGTGCAGACAGATTCCTTTTGATCCAACAGATGACTTAATTGCTTATCCAAAAGATGCGCAAGATCTATTAGGTAAGTCATTAAGCTATAATGCTACGTGTCCTGATGATGACGTGTATTCCATTATCAGTATAAATTTATCACAGGTTAAAACGTTGACAATCCAAAGAAGATCTAACGGCTGACTTGATCGCTTAACAACAAATTAAATGTGATCTATCATTTATGTGATTAAGCCATGATGCAATGTGTCCTAGTGGGTCTGTTTGAGATCATAAAGAAGGAATTAAAGGCAGAGCAAGTGCAAAATTATCCGACGATTGAATTAATCACTTAAAGGAAAAGTGATTGACATCTAAAGGATAAGAAATTAAGTCATGGTGATGCGTGGCAGTTGGTGGGCCCTATACAGTGCAGAGATGAGTTAAATAAGGTGCAATTTCAGAAAGATCGGTTGGCTTGCTTGAAGAATTAAAGGAAAGATGCGGAAGATCTAGCATCTAAGCCATTAAGCATTGTCGAGGTGTGTCCAAGTTGATAAGTTGCATCCACAGTTAGTGAATTGAAGGTAAAGTAACTTTTGGCCAGGTTACGAAAGATCGGAGGGATAACTTGATGACTTATGGAGAAGATGCATGAGATCTATTGTTTAAGTGATCAAGTCGTGCTGACACGTGTCCCAAATGAATAGTTGTTTCTGTGAAGTAATGAGAGCCACCCGATGAAGGAGATGTTGAAGATCTTCGGTCCAAATTTAAAGTTCTCAAAGTGGTCATCAGTGAACCGTTAAACCGCGAGTTTCAAACCAAGTGAATTGATTGCACAACATGTGGCCACTTCAGTAGAATTTAATGTGAAAGACTGATTTGATTGAATCCATATAATTCATTTCTTATGATCAAAGTTGTCATAATCATCAAATTCATTGAAGCGAAGATCAAAATTGCAGAGATTTTGAGCTATGAGTGACAAATTGCAGAATGGGTGAGTCTTCTATGATACAGTAAAATTCATGCTTTCAGTAGGGTTTGGAATTCTGAAAGAGTTACAGTATTGTTAATATAATCTGATAATCATTCCTGTAACAAACCCTAAATTCAAAAGATGGCCCCTAGGATTGAATTCTCTGGCAATGTGGATTACAAAGATAGAAAAGTACGAGATGACCTTATACAACAATTAAGTGGGTCTATAATGAATCTACCCAGAGTAAGAGAATTGTTCTAGTACATCCTTGTTTTAGATTCGGGGAGGGCTTGTATGATATGGGTAGATGGGCCAAAGATGCCAAGACCAACACAAGTATTTTAAATCTATTCAAAAATTATTATAGACAGAGAAATGCTCCCTCCCCAGATTTTAAGATATGGGATCGATATCTAGGAAAGTTGATAGTTCCTAGATTATTTATGTATATAGATCTATTAATCGTGATAGCCAAAATATATGATAAAGTATCCAAGGTCTTGAGAGATACAGAGTGAAATGTACTATTGACTATCACAACCGATGAAATCAGAAAGGTTTTCAATTTAAGTGACCTCTCCGTTCAAATGGATGGTATTGATTTTGACCACTTCAAAGAGGTATATCAGACTCAGAAGGAATACTACAGGAATGAGGCCTTGAAAGGATATTTTAACAAGATAGGGGGTCTAATTGTAGTAGGCCCAAATACACCAGAGCCTTTCAAACTAGACTATTTTAATAGCAAGTCTAGGGGAATGTATAGTGCCTTGTGCCATGTGCCATGTGCCTTGTACAATGTCTCTCCATTTCATGCTTATGGTTGTTCAAATTTTGCATCACCACTTGTATGTCATTTGTTATTATTCTACTTACATTATTGACTTGATGAATCAAGGTTTGATAGGCATAAAGGATTCCAAAATAGTCAGGCCAATAAGATGGTATTCCTTGATGATGCATATGATTTTATTCAATAATGCTGATTATTTTGAAGAAGAAATGGATCTAAACAAGTTTCAGGGTGGTGAGGATCTACATGTTCAATTGTGGAGTATTGATTTGTCTTAGAATAGAAAACAAGTCACTTTCATAAATTTTGATAGATCTTTTGCTGCTAGGCTTAAAGCATTATTATGTAAGGACAACCCTAGGATAAATGCAGATGTATTGAGATTTTTGAGACCATTAGAATATGCTCTAGAATTGAATATTCTTCACAATTGGAGTGATTTCATTTTATGTTGTGTCTCAACAGTCATTAGGGTTTATGGCTTCAAAGGAACTCCAAATGTCCTCCCTTACAGGGTGCCACTAAAGATTGGTTTGGCATAGATTCTTAGGCAGTTAGGTGGATTACAAGAGGAAGCCTTAACTGGTAAAATGAAAGGTAGTATTTTCCCTACCCTCACCAAAGTCCATCATTTTATCATCACAAAAGGGGGATGGGCCTAGTTTGATAAATACCAAGAGCCATACCAGTTAGCAACATCAGTGGTGAGATGTGCAGATAATGAAGGTTTTATCATTAACATGTTCAAAAAAAGAACCAAATGCTTGACATTAGATCATCAGTTCAATTTCCCAGAAGATATAATAAGAAATGAGTTTGATCTCATGGAACAATAAATTAAAAAGAAAAAGTGGTTGGCTTATAAAAAATCTTTAGATGTTATGCACAATTTTGATAGATCATATGATCCCCTGAAGGCATTTACGTCCTAGGAAAAGAAAATAGAATCTTTGATGAACATGTTTGAGGACATAATGCAAGCCCTAGATTAGAAGAAAAAGAAAGTGATGGAAGCAGAGCTAGAAATGGCTAAGACTATTCTGAGAAGGATTTCACAAGGTAGGGTTGTCCCACCAGGGAGGTATGTTGTTTACTAGCGAAGGGGTTATAACACAATTTTTCCTAGGGATGAAAAGGTATCTGAGAAAAAGGGAAAAATGCCAATGGATACCAGTGCCCAGACATTTCCATCCCCAAAAAGGAAGAGGGTGGAAGAAAAAGACAACCAGCAGGGTGATGTCTATTCCCCTTCCTAGTCTCCCCTGCATAAGGATGAGCAAAGCATTGCTGAACAATTGGTGAGGATGGGAAAAACTAGACACATTTTTTTCATAGCCCAAGAATTACAGGAGGGAGTGCCAGAGGCACCCAAGCATGCAACGTTAGATCTTACAGTAGAAAAATTTGCTGGAAAAGAGATGGATCCTATAACCAAACAGGCCAATGATGAATTTTTATCTGATGATGAATTTGTCAAGGCTAGGGCTTTCATCCAATTCTTGTGGATAGTTCACATTGATGAGTTCAAAGAAAAATGTCAAAAGTTGTAAGAAGGTCAACTGGACAAGAACAAGGAAGACATTGAAAAAGAAGTGAAACAAGAGATGATAGAAAAATGTGATAAGATAACCCCTGAACAAGGCATGGAGTTTGTGAAGAAAGATGGAGTCTTCATCTTGCCTCAATGGGATCTTTCTGATGCCATCATATTTGATGTTGTAAGAAAAGAAGCTAAACCAGTGCACACCAGTGGGACATCAATTGGTGCCAAATTCAGCGAAGTTCATGTAGCACTAGTGATATGGTCTCTAAGAAGGAAAGAAAAAAATAGAGTTGATGAAGGTAATCAGCCTGAACACGTAGGTAGTCTTGTGGTGAGAAGAGTATCAGATACCTCAGGGGTAGAAGAAGCTAACCTCACTTTGGAAACAACGAAGTTGAGCTTAAAGATGGCTGAGAAACAAGAAGATGAACTCAAAAGCATGAGGGAAAAATATGAGGTATTCATGAAGGCATATAACGATGACAGGGTCAAGTCCATTGAAAAGGAAAATAATATTGCCTTCCTTGAGGGTAAGCAAACAATTTAGTTTTCACCTCAAAGGATGATCACACAAGATCCTCACCAACCATCCTCATCAAGCCCGATCATAACTTACCCTCCTCTTGCACCATGAAACCTTACCAGACAAGAAGGATTGGAACAAGAGAAAGGAAGATTGATTGCTGAAAGAACTGAGCTCGAGAAATCAAAAAAGGAATGGGTTGAACAATCTGTAGCTTTCAAGGAAGCAAAGGAATGGGTGAAATAGAAGTATGCTGACAAAATACATAACACCCTCACGAATTGTACTCATCAATTAGTTGCTACTGCTATTTATTCACAGGGGAAGAAAATTATCAGCATATTGAATAAATAAAATGTAGATAAGGACAAATGGGTTCAAATGATAAATAGAAGAAGAGGTTGTTGTTGTTTTTATTGCAACATAAAAAAGGAACCAACAAAATGGCGACTCTACTGTGGACAAGTTTTTCATTGCAATAAGTAAGGTTTCTCAAGTTGAGCTAGACTCCTAGCCTATTTACTTATCAATTCCAGTCATTTGATTTTTGAACTACAGAGTTTTACATTTGCATGTCCCAGTGATTGGTATTACCATTGAAAATATATCGAGATAGATGCTTAGACTTTGTTGATATCTGTAACTCGTGAAAAATTTCCATAAAAATTTTTATTGCTCAAGTTAGTGTGTATTTTCCCAGCTATTTGTTTGGTGGCGACTTGAAGAAATCTTTGCATCAGTGCTAAGTTATAATCATTTGATACACCACTGCTTAGTAATGAGCTACAAAAATACCAAATCCAGGATGAACAATCATCCTAAGAATGAGTTGGAAAGTGAGATTCCATCCACTTCTAGAGTTAGGAAATCAGTAAACATAAATTCTTCTGGAGTTACTCCTGAATTTTGGAGGCAGAGAAGGAACATAAGGATGGATACTCCTATTCCTCCCAATCATGAAGAGGATAATGTAGAAGGTGAACAAGAAACATAACCTGGATTAGGAGTCTATGGGGAGTATTACTCTCAGAGTGAAAGGGTTCATGATGTTACTAGATATACTAGGAAGGTGGTTCGTGGTAAATCACATAGACATGAGACAAGGTCCAGATCCAAAAGCAGAGGTGAAGAGAATAGGAATGCTCCAAGTGATCCTAGCTCTTCCTCATCTGAAAGACTGCATGCCCATTATGATAGAAGAGAGATAACTATCATGGCGGAAAATTCAGAATCTGACATGACTCTTGTAGATTCTGAAGAGTTTTTTGAAGAAGTGGGTGAACTGGAAAGGAAGATCTGAGAGAAGATTGCCTTGAGATAAAAAAGAGAAAGAGAAAAGGAGGAAAGAATTAGACATGCTCAGATTCAATCTGACCAGTTGAAAAGGCAATTGCGAGATCTGGAGGCAATAAATGTTGCTCTTATACCTGAGAAACTTGAACATGAACGTGTTGTTGAGCAGTTGTATGACATACCGAAGCCTAAGGATAAAGGTAAACAAAAGGTAGTAGCAATTGAACTAAAGGAGCCAGTGAGAAAGAGGAGTATAGTGGATCCCATGGTTAAGGTGGACACTGAGTTGGAAAGAGAAAAAAGAGAGAGGGAGATAATATCCAAGGAATTAGAAAATGCTAAGTTGGAAGCCTTTACTCTTGAAATGAAAAAGAAAATTGAATTTCTTAGGCAAACCTCTGGTCCTCATCCTGCTGGTGCTGGTCCTAAAATGTCTCTGAATTCAGGAATGAATTTACCACCACATGTTGATTCTGGAAATGCTACCACTTCAAGTACTCAAGGTAACATTTCATCTCAAAATACTCCTGTCCGTACTGAGAGGTACATACAATTTATTTTCCTTGGCATTCCTAGTTATCCAAATGAGATTCCTAAAAATATTAGGGACAAACTTCCTAATTTTTTTGGGAATAATGTTATAACATGTGAAGAAAATCTAAAGCATTTTATGGATATGATTGATGACTATGAAATTTCACATGATGATGTTATGATGAAATTGTTTGTGCAATCATTAACTGAGGATTGCCCCATGAATGTATTGGGTCTATGGATGAGATAAAGGAATGTTTTAGAGACCAGTATGGGGACAAGACTAATGAAGGGTTTATGTTGAATGAGTTCAACAACATATAGAACCCAAATGAAGAGGTGGTTGAGTTCAATATCAGGTTTCAAAGGGCAATGCACAATTTTCTCCAAGCGATGAGATTAGATGACAAGGTATGTCTCACTACCTATCTTAATGCTTTTGATGCAAAAATGGGTTATTTGTTAAGAGATAAAAACCCTAGGAATATTAGAGAAGCATATAAGGTAGCAGTCAATATTGAGACAAACATGAGATTTTTTAGGAAAGTGGGCAGGAGAGAAGATTGGAAACCCACCAAGTATAATAAGAAAGAATTAGATAAACCCTTGAGTTCTAAACCGAAGGAAGATTATAATATTAAGTTGATTCTGAATGCTTTGAAAAATTCAAAGCCTGGGGAGAGTAGTAACAATAGCGTTTCGAACAATGATAAGCCCTCCTATGGCAATTTCAACAGACAACCTAGGATGCAAAACTATCCTTATACTACTTAGTTGAAAGATGGGAAACCTATTGTCCCACAAAAGAAGGATAAATATGATGAAAAAAATCTTGATCCCCTACACAAAACATCTGTAAATATATGCAATGATAATCCTTAGTGTGTAGCTTTCCAGTCTGCACATAATCCTTAGTATTGTGTTATTTCTGCTAGAATTTTTGCCACTGAAGAAAATGAAGAAGATGATGATAGTGGTTGTGCTATGACTTCCTCACTTGTTAATGATGAAGCATATTATCAGCCTTGTGATTTTGACATACAGGATTGGGAGATTGATAACATGAGATGTAATGCCAAAGGATGTGATGAGACCCCTATTCTGAGAAGGCCATATGATGAAGAAATTGCGGAGATCACAACAAATATGGTTGTACAAGAAAGGGGTAATTACATTTTGAGAAACAGAGTGGTTGGTAGTGCAGATGGAAAACCTGCCGGTATCTTTATCAAGGATACCCCAAATAGTACCAAAACGCCACAAGAAAAGGAGAAACAAGCTGAAGGTACAAATAAAATTTTGATCAAAAAGGGAAAAAAATCTACTGGCCCAAATGTCTATAAAGAAAAGATGAAAACACCAAAAAGTCACACACCTCATTCCAAAAGGGAGGATAAACCACATAAGGGAGATGAAACAAAACTGACTTCTCAAGTAGAAGATGTAGATTACACAAATCAGAGATTAGACATTTCTAATATTAAATACACCCCTATGGATAAGGGGAAACTTTTGTCTCAGATAACTATAAATAAAAATCTCTGACTTGGGTGAAGAGTGTTAGCTCTACTAAGACTATGGCACCAAAGAAAAGGAAAGAAAGTGTCTGACACCAAGGACAAATCAAAAAAGGAATCTGATGAGCTTGTGTGAAAGATTCCCCAAATCTACTTGGATACCAATATTGTTAATACTACTGTAGAAATTGTTCATCCCTTTTTCTTGACATTATTAATAAATGGTAAAATGCTAAAAAACTTCATGATTGACTCTGGGGTATCTAACACTATCATGCAGGAAGAAGTCATGAGATCTATGGGATTGAAAGTAGACACACCTCATGGGATGTGCCAAGCTATGGATTCTAGAGAAGTGCCTATCATAGGCACTATTAAGGCTTTGCCTTATAAATTAGCATCTTTCCCACACAAAGTACTAACAATGAGTGTTGGTTGTAGATATCCCCCCCAATATGGAATGTTATTGTCAAGAAAATGGAGTGCATCTATGGGGGGAAGAGTTCAATGTGACTTGTCATTTGCCACTTTTAACATTAATGGTGAAAACACCAAATTATCAAGGGAAACCATAACTCCTCATATGATTGAGTAACAAGTTGATAACAATATGAACTATTTCTTGGATACTGAGATGGGGTCATTTCATGTGCAGGAAAATAAAGTTCCAAGAAAATCACAACCTGAATTTTTGTCTAAAGTTGTAAATAATTTATCTGAACAAACTAAATTATGGGTAATGGATTTTGATGGTGCTAGTTCTAGGGAGGGGGATGGTGCTAGGGTTTTGTTGATATCTCCCTCTAGAAGAACCTTCAAATAATGTGGCGCAATATGAGGCTTTGTTGATAGGTTTGAGATTAGCTACAAGACATGGAATCAAATGCATTAGAGTTATTGGAGACTTCGAGTTGGTGGTATCTCAGATCAAATCCAAAGATGCATCCAAGAATCATAGAATGAAGCCGTACCGAAATGCAGTCTGGGATGAGTTAGAAATTTCTGATGCATTTGGTATTGACTAGATGGATAGGAGCCAGAATAGAATGGCATATTTATTGGCCAACATTGCTGTAAGGCCAGAGGATATTAATTTTGCTAGAATTTCTGAGATAGAAATTCAGACTAGGCCTTCAATACCAGACAATATGGATAGTTGGCAAGTATTTGATGATGATGTAGATATTCTGAGATTCTCATATTGTGAGGAAGTTCTTGACAAGAAAGAGATAGATTTCAGTAAGTATGTGAAAAACATTGATGGAAAAGGCATTGTCTTAGAGAAAGAGTTATTGCATTTAAAGTCAAATAAAGTCCCGAAGGGACTAGTTATTTTAGAAAGAGCCTTTGACAATAAGGATAAACCATTTTCTGTCACATATGTAAATAAGTCTGAAAATTTGGAGGAGGTTAATGTGGGAACATAGGAAGTTCCTAAGAATTTATTTATTGGTAAAAAAATGTCACCCAAAGTTAAGGAGGATCTAACTAATCTCTTAAGGAAGTACAAAAAATTCTTTTCTTGGACATATGATGTCCTGAAGGCAAATAATGAGGAGTTATTCGAACATGAAATCTCATTGAAGGAAGATGCCAAACCCTTTAGGAAAAAGAAAAGGCCCGTAAATCCCTCGCGAAGGCCCAAAATGGAGTAGGAATTGAAAAAAATTAAAGATGCTGGTATGATCAAACCCATTAGGCATTCTTCCTAGGTTTCCAATTTAGTCTATGTCAGGAAGAAGAATGGGGATATCAGGTTGTGTGTGGATTTCAGAAACTTGAGCATATCTTCCCTAAAAGACAACTATGATCTCCCCAATATGGAGAATATGGTGCAGAGAGGACCACTAGATGTGAACTCATGTCCATGATGGATGTATTCTTTGGGTCTAACTAGATTATGGTCAAAGAGTCATAGCAGTTCAAGACTACTTTTACCACACCATGGGGAACATATGTATATGTTAGGATGTCTTTTGGTTTAATGAATGTTGGGGCTACTTTCCATAGGGCCATGGATGTTGCATTCTCAGATTTCCTACAAAAATTTGTTGAGGTCTATCAGGATGACCTCACAGCTTATTCAAAGAAAGAAGAACAACATTGTGAGAACCTAGAAAATATTTTTGAAAGGGCTTTGGAATTTGGGATTTCTCTAAATGACAAGAAATGCATTTTTGGAGTGACAGAAGGTAAATTATTGGGTCAAATTGTTTCAAAGGAAGGGGTTAGGATAGACCCAGATAGAGTGGTTGTTATTGACAAAGTACCCATCCCAAGAAATGTCAAGGGAATTCATTCTTTCTTTGGTCAGGTGAATTTTCTCAGAAGACTTGTCACAAGCTTTGCTGAGAAAAGTAGGCCAATTTCAAAAATGTTGAAGATGGATGCAAAGATCGAATGGGATAGGGATGCCACCCAATCTTTTCAAGAAATTAGGTTGGCTATCAAAGATGCCCCTGTCCCGAGAACTCCTAATTATTCTAATCCTATGAATATTTTTTCATTTGCATCTTGTCATACTATTGTTGTTGTGTTGTTAAAGAAAAATGAAGAAGGGTTTGAATGGCCCATTGTTTTTTTTCAGCAAATCACTACATGCTGTAGAACTCAAATATGATATAACTGAGAAACAAGCTTATGCATTAGTGAATGCTATCAAATCTTTCAGATGTTATTTGATAGGTGGCATTGTAGTAGCCTATGTCCCCTCAATAACAGTTAAGGACATCTTTACTCAAAAAGAGGTGTTAGGAAAAAGATGTAGATGGATTAATAGAATTCAAGAGTTTAATATAGAGATCCAAATTACTAAGTTGGTTAGAGGGATGGGTTTACCTAGATTGATGGTTAGTGCAAACTTGGATGCAAACCACATCAATACCCTAGAAGAAGAACAAAGACCTTTCATCTGTAACCTTGACCATTGTGATTGGTACAAAAACATTATTCATTATTTGCAAAGAATGAACTGTCCACAGGGCATGGATGAGAATAATAAAAGGATATTAAAATTATAAGAAATCCGTTTCACCTTGATCAGAGATGAGTTATGGTGGAGGAACCCTAAAGGAATTCTACTGAAATATGTTGATAGAGAACAAGCAGATAGGATCCTGCAAGAAATGCATAATTGAGGTTGTGGTGGCCATTACATGGCCAAGACTACTACACATAAGATTTTAAGAGCGAGATTCTGGTGGCCAACTATCTTAAATGATGCTCATCAACTGGTTAAAAATGTGACGCTTGCCAACTTTTCTCTGGTAAGCTAAAATTCTCAAGTAATGTACCCCTTACACCAGTGGAAGTTGAAGCCCCTTTTCAGCAATGGGGTATTGATTTTATAGGAGAAATAACTACTAAGTCCAGTGGAGGATATTCATGGATCATTGTAGCTACTAACTACTTTACTAAGTGGGTTGAAGCAATACCCACTAAGAGAGAAACCAATAAAGTAGTAATTGATTTTTTATTGAAGAACATAATTACTAGATTTGGGTGCCCAGAAAAGATAATCTCAAATAATGCCATGTGTTTTCAATATGAGGAGTATATCAATTTTTGTGTTGAATATGGTATTCAAACATCTTAATCTACACCTTATCACCCACAGGGGAATGGCCAAGCTGAGCCTACTAACAAAATCGTCCTTAAGATTATTAAAAGAATTATCGATACAAACAAGAAGGCTTGAGACTCAAAGTTAACATTGGTTGTTTGGGCAGAAAGGGTGAAATTGTAAAAAGGTCATAGGATGTGCACCTTTTGATCTATTATATGGGATCCAAGAAAGACTGCCCCAAAATAATCTAATGCAGATGTACAAGTTTGTTCAAATATATGATGATTAAATTGATAATGACATGCAATTGAGAATTGAAGACCTGGTGGAATTAGATGAAGCCAGGAGGGGGAGGCTTTTGTGAAGAATGCTAAGCTTCATTTGTAGGTGAAGAACTTGTATGATAAGAAGGAAGTCTCAAGACAATTTGATGTGGGAGATTACGTTTTTATGTGGAATGCCAGGCTGCAAGACAAAGGAAAGCATGAAAAATTTGAACCAATTTGGCTGGGACCTTATATTGTCCATGAAAGGTATGGGCAAAATTCATATTTATTAAAAGATCTTACTGGAATCATTTTAAAACTTCCAGTTCTTGAAGTTACCCTAAGCGTCGAGTTTGTTTCTAATTCTATGTTACCCTTTTTTGTCACTTAAGTCATACATCTTGAATGTGTTCTTTTAAAAATGTTTGCGTTCAATAGTTTGCAACTATCCTAACGTTGTGTTCCTTTATTAATCCCTAAGTCTAAAGTCTACAAATACTTTATTAAAACCACTATCTGTCGAGCTAATGTGTTTTGATCTAACGACCCACTTAATAGCTTAATTAAGTTGTGCATGACATCTATCCTATAAGAGATTAAGCAGTAATGACATGTGTCTTTGGCAGGTCCAGCAATAAGAAAAGGTTTCAGTTAAATAGTCAGAAGATCTTGTTTCATCGGATGGTTAACTTAATTACTTAATCTCAAAATGATCAAAATATATCCTGTAAGTGATTAAGTATGAGCGACACGTGTTTATGGAGTGACATGGGCCCTATTGCAGGCAGTTTGATGAAGATTAAAGTGTGGATAGATCTGATGGTTGACTTGATCACTTATGGATAAGTGTGCACCATCTAATGTGTAAGCCGTTAAGCGGTGGCGACACATAGAAAATTGGCAGGCCCAAGTATTGTGAACGACTGTTGATTAAAGTGAAAACGAAATGAGTTTTGATTTAAGTGCAGACAGATTCCTTTGATCCAATGGATGACTTAATTGCTTATCTAAAAGATGTGCAAGATCTGTCAGGTAAGTCATTAAGCCGTGATGCCACGTGTCTTGATGATGACGTGTATTCCATTATCAGTAAAATGTGATCACAGGTTAAAAGGTTGAGAATCCAAAGAAGATCTAACAGTTGACGTGATCGCTTAACAACAGAGTAAATGTGATCTATCATTTAAGCGATTAAGCCGTGAGACCACGTGTCCTAGTGGGTCCGATTGATGTCGTAAAGAAGGAATTAAAGGTAGAGAAAGTTTAAAATGATCTAACGGTTGACTTAATCGCTTAAAGGAAAAGTGGTCAACATCTAAAGGATAAGCGATTAAGTCGTGGTGACGTATGGAAGTTGGTGGTGTGTGTGCTTGAATGTGGCCTCTAAATCAGGCACAAACTCAGCATAGTCTTTACTCAATTGTTCAATTCACAAAGACAAACATGAATTGTTTATCCTGCAAATTCAATTGAAGCAACTTGCTGCCTCCTAATCAGTTGGGGATGTCAAATTTACTCTCAGAATGAGAGCCAACAACCTGACCATTGCTGACATGGATGATTTCTAAAGCATGAGAGAAGATGAAATTGCCATTAATCCATGAATGCACTACAATTAATCTATGAAATGAGATTGCTCTTAATCTGGAAATGAATTGCAATTAACCTATGGAATTAAATGCAACTAGTATAGAATTGAAATTGCAACTACTCTATGGAATGTAATTGCAATTAATCTAAGAAATGAAATACTCTTAATCGAGAATTAAAATGCTCTTAATCTAGAATTGAAATTGCATTTAAACTAGAAAGCTTGAGAGATGAAATTGAGATGTTAGATATGTAAATGGTTTGCAAATAAGCTCAACATATCCTTAATCCAAATTGAAATTAATCTAATTATGCAATTTAAACTCAAAAGCATGTAATAATCAATGCAAATTTCACTATAAGTTTGATGCTCTCAAAAATCATCCTCCCAAATGAAGAAAATGAAGTCTAATTTATAGAAAAGCCATGGAAAGAGGGTGAAGAGTTTCTTGAAAAGAAACGGTTGCCTCTTTATTTTTAGGTGCATTATCTCAAAACTGTGTATAGGATAGGTTCGTAGCTGTAGTTGTCATCTTTTGCTTTGAAAAATCATCATTGTTGAGGTACTGATCCAATTTTGTCACTTGCTTTGTAGGTTGACTTCCCTGACATTGGTTTCCGATCACATCATCCTATTATGGGTGAGCTATTGCAGAGATTATCAAATGCTGATGGTGCCCACATTGACGGGCTGGAATTGACTTACCTTCGTGATGCACCCGATATTCGGGTAAATCACGGCTTACTGGGTGCCCTGGTTGAGCATTTCCACTCGGAGACGAACACCTTTCACTTGCCGCAGGGGGAGATGACGGTCACTCCTAAGGACATATACCAGATCTTGAGAGTGCCTTTCCACAGAGTTCGTGTGGAGTACGACATGTAGCCTAGAGCAGGTACAATGACTTTGAGAGCAGTTTTCCAAGATGATTTGGTGATGGGTCAAACCATCTCATGGGAGGAGTTGATTCGCAGTTACGGAAGAGATTACCCACTGGCAGTTATATTAGCACTGTTCCTGACTTGTCACTTAGTTCCTGATCACGGTCAGCACGGATTGGAGTGCGACTATGGAGGCATGTTACAAAAGATGCTGGCCACACCTGCAGTTAATTTTGGATGGGGTGAGTGCATGCTTGCTTAGATGTACCGCGAGATGCACGAGATTGTGTATCGAGGTGCACGTACCATGGCGACAGGAGTCATCGTCTTATAGATCTGGGCCTGGGAGCACCTTCCCATATGCAGGCAAATATTTCATGATAGACGAAAGCCTTTAGAGCTGTACATATACAAGTATGTAGGTCCGATGACCCAGCCCACACTGGGTAACACTGAGCAGTGGAGAACACAGATAGATGATATGGCCACATTCATATGGAAGCCTTGGATAGCCAATGGGGTGTGGGATGATGCTCGCCATGAGTTATCATATATGTTCTGTTCACGTCCTTTGATTGGGCGTACTATTACTATCATTGAGCGCTTCTTGCTCACGCGCGTATTGTGCCAGTTTGGGAGGCCGCAGGATGTGTCTCTGGAGTATTGCACTGATGCCTGATTTGTTGATGATGTGAAGAAGGGTTGGTAGTGACAACTTGACAGGGGTCCCAGTATGATAGACGCCCGGGTACCACCAGCCAGGTTGGATTATATGGCTGGAGTAATGAATGCAAGTGTGACACCTGCATATAGAGATCACATGTTAGCGCATCCATTCCCCAGATTTATAGCTCTTATTGCGCTGATGCCTCATATATAGCAGGTGGTATAGCCACCACCACAGTAGTAGGTCCCTCCATACGTACAACAGCCACAGGGACAACAAACACCTTTACAGTAGCAGGAGAGAGGAATGGGTTGAACAATCTGTAGCTTTCAAGGAAGCAAAGGAATGGGTGAAATAGAAGTATGTTGACAAAATACATAACACCCTCACGAATTGTACTCATCAATTAGTTGCTACTGCTATTTATTCACAGGGGAAGAAAATTATCAGCATATTGAATAAATAAAATGTAGATAAGGACAAATGGGTTCAAATGATAAATAGAAGAAGAGGTTGTTGTTGTTTTTATTGCAACATAAAAAAGGAACCAACAAAATGGCGACTCTACTGTGGACAAGTTTTTCATTGCAATAAGTAAGGTTTCTCAAGTTGAGCTAGACTCCTAGCCTATTTACTTATCAATTCCAGTCATTTGATTTTTGAACTACAGAGTTTTACATTTGCATGTCCCAGTGATTGGTATTACCATTGAAAATATATCGAGATAGATGCTTAGACTTTGTTGATATCTGTAACTCGTGAAAAATTTCCATAAAAATTTTTATTGCTCAAGTTAGTGTGTATTTTCCCAGCTATTTGTTTGGTGGCGACTTGAAGAAATCTTTGCATCAGTGCTAAGTTATAATCATTTGATACACCACTGCTTAGTAATGAGCTACAAAAATACCAAATCCAGGATGAACAATCATCCTAAGAATGAGTTGGAAAGTGAGATTCCATCCACTTCTAGAGTTAGGAAATCAGTAAACATAAATTCTTCTGGAGTTACTCCTGAATTTTGGAGGCAGAGAAGGAACATAAGGATGGATACTCCTATTCCTCCCAATCATGAAGAGGATAATGTAGAAGGTGAACAAGAAACATAACCTGGATTAGGAGTCTATGGGGAGTATTACTCTCAGAGTGAAAGGGTTCATGATGTTACTAGATATACTAGGAAGGTGGTTCGTGGTAAATCACATAGACATGAGACAAGGTCCAGATCCAAAAGCAGAGGTGAAGAGAATAGGAATGCTCCAAGTGATCCTAGCTCTTCCTCATCTGAAAGACTGCATGCCCATTATGATAGAAGAGAGATAACTATCATGGCGGAAAATTCAGAATCTGACATGACTCTTGTAGATTCTGAAGAGTTTTTTGAAGAAGTGGGTGAACTGGAAAGGAAGATCTGAGAGAAGATTGCCTTGAGATAAAAAAGAGAAAGAGAAAAGGAGGAAAGAATTAGACATGCTCAGAAATAACAGTCAAGGAAATAGTTCCAACCTCCCCTTGGCATATAGATAAACAAGATCGAGGGATGTGAGGCTTTTCCACCCTAATGCAGAATTTCTTATCACATACACCCTGTTTATTTGACATTTCTGGATCATCGAAACTACACCAACAAGCAGTAGACAAAGAAAATATCAATTAAATTCATGAGAACAGACCACATACCAAGAAAGAGTCATTCACAGTTCAGCACATTTCAAGGTTTGCAAATGTGTCTATGTGTGGGGTGTTGAAAAACACCATTGTTCTTGTGAGTACATTGTGTTTGATTGCTATCGAGAGAGGTTTATGTCGCGAGATATTCGAAGTGTGTTGAAAAACACAGATGTGTCCAAAGAGAGTGTTGAAAAACACTAGATGATTAAGGTGTTGAGGAACACCAGTTTTGTTAGAATAGTCCCAGAGGATAACTGAGAGGGGCGGGTGAATAAGTTATCAGTTACTTTAATCTCTTTTTACTTCTTTAACATTAGTGTACAACAAAGTGAATGCATAATCAGATAACATAGTACTCAACACACAATTTGATTACGGGGAAACTAAATGGTAAAAACCCTGGTGGGAACTAGCACCCATAATAAACTATACTTGTTTTTAGTAATCCCTGTTAGAAGATATTTTAACCCTGTTAGGAGTTGTACAATATAATGCAATAAGTATAGTGACCTGGTTAAGGGTCGGACCCTGTTAGGAGTCTTTTACAAGTAACCCTGTTAGGGGTGGTGGATTCACTGTCCAAAAGCTCACTGCATGATGGTGAAGGCTACAACCTTCTGAATAATAGATATGCACTATATCTGATGATGAACTGTAGAGTAGACCTACTATCTTGACCAGTTCCAGTGTATTACAATCTTTCACTTCTTCTTCACATAGATCGATGATGAATGAACCAACTCTGATAATCTGCTCTGTACATCTTTCTTCACATTTCGTATCATTCACACTTGGCGTATCACAATTGAACTACTATAAGTATCCTCTCCAAATTAGAAGTTCATGTCGGCTCTTAGAAACACTTCTTCAATATATTAGTCGGCTTAACTAAGCATGTAAACAATATCAATTCCGCACAAGTCAATGCTGACCAGACGCGGCGCTTCACTGAGTCGGCCTCACCAAATTAACCATAACTTTGCAATCATCTTGAAACACATTTGGCACCTTTGGATTTGTATCATCAACTCATAACTAAACACGAATATACACACGCATATCCTGAAGAGAGGTGAAACTCATGTAACATGTTATATACATCGGCCCTAAACAGTTATGCTTCCAGAACTGTAACTGCTAATTACATAATTTCATAACTTTACTGAAACATCATATCTGGGTCTGTGTGTATGATCATAACATAATAAACATGTCAACAACATGTATCTATCCACGCAAGTCTTCATGTCATCATTCAGATAAGTTCATACAGAATTACTAGTAGGTATTATATGTTGTCATCAATGACAAACATACAAACAATCAACTGTTCAGAATCAAATCTCCAACAATCTCCCCCTTTGACATTGATGGCAACATATGATATCAAAAATATCCTCTGTTCATGGTGTCCTCTTTCTTTTATAATCTTCTCAATATCCTCATCGAGGATTCCTCTATACTGCTGCAATTCCTCTGTCTGAGTTTTTGTTCCATCTATATACTCCCCCAGAGTATATGCTCCCCCTTAGTACATTCTCCTCCTTACT
>MU223250.1:564270-585268 GCA_018584345.1 Thuja plicata
CTTTAGTATATACATGAGCATACTGAAGATGTCTCAGCTGTAGAACCGCTTCAGATGAAGAGCGTTGATGGGCTCTTTGAGTTGTTCTCCTTTAGTAGTAGAGAGTTGATAGGTACCAGACCCAAACGCTGCAGTAACAATATATGGACCGAGCCAATTAGGTTCAAACTTGCCTTTCTAGACCCAATGTTGCTAATTCTTAGGGTTCTCCCTTAGAACGAGGTCACCTGCTTGGAAGTCCCTTGCTCTTACCTTCTTGTTATAGCTTTTAGACATCCTCTTTTGGCATGCTCTCAGGTGATCGAACGCCACTTGGCGACGTTCATCAAGTA
The DNA here is from genome assembly GCA_018584345.1 of Thuja plicata. Lineage (NCBI taxonomy): Eukaryota > Viridiplantae > Streptophyta > Pinopsida > Cupressales > Cupressaceae > Thuja > Thuja plicata. The sequence continues at coordinate 564,603 of MU223250.1, forward strand.
ATTCCAGCTCTTGTAGCCGAGATATTCTAGTGTCTTCGTCAGTAATGAGGCCTTTCAGAGAGACTCATAGAGAATGAATCTTGACCTCAATAGGTAGCACAACATCTGCTCCATAAACCAATGCATAGGGTGTAGCCCCGGTTGGTGTTCTTATACTTGTCTTGCATGCCCAAAGAGCTGGATTGATCTGGAGATGCCAATCTCGTCTGGACTTATGCACTGTGCGATGCAAGATCTTAAGGATTGTTTTGTTGGAAGCTTCCGCCTATCCATTATCCTGAGGATAATAGATGGAAGACCAATGTTGAATAAATTTAAATTTAGAGCAGAGCTCTGTCAAATCCTTGTTTTTAAATTGTCCCCCATTATCTGTGATAATTTCTAAGGGTACACCATGTCTGCAGATGATGTAATCTAGAATAAACATTGCTACTATTTTGCCACTGGAAACAGTGAGAGGGACTGCCTCCACCCACTTAGTAAAATAATCCGTAGTTGTAATGATAAACTTATGTCCATTGGAGGATGAGGGGTAGATCTGTCCCACTAAATCAAAAGCCCATTGCTGAAATAGCTAGAAAGTAATGAATGGAATCAGCTCCTTGGCTGGAGCATGAATCAGGTTTCCATGTAATTGACATTGTTTGTAGGACTTAGCAAACTGTGTTGCTTCTTTTTCCATATCTGGCCAATAGTAACGAGCTCTAATAAGTTTGCGGGCCAATGTCAGGCCGTTAGAGTGTGACATACAGATGCCTTCATGCACCTCTACTAACACTTGTTCAGATTCATCGAGTTCTAAACACCTAAGGAGGGTACCGTCTAGACCACGTCTATACAAGTCATTAGCGACGATGACGAACTGTGAAGCACTGCAGATTAGGTAACATTTCTCATTCTGGGAATAAGTGTCCGGAACGATCTGGTCATGTAGGTAGGAAAAGATGTGTTGGTAGCGGGATGAGTCATGTCCTATGACACAACAGATCATCCGGGAGTCAGGGGATACATAGGTTGGGTAGTGTAACGTCTCCAGCAGGAATTCATGTCTAAAATCATTTTTAGGCATTTGCACCATAGAGGCGAGTGTAGCCATGGTGTTTGCTGCTTTATTATCTACCCTTAAAAGCTATTGAAATGTGATATGAGTAAAATACTGTTTAAGATCATCAACCAACTATTTGTAAGGTATCAACTTGTTATCCCTTATCTGATAGATATCATTGACCTGATTGATGACCAATTGGGAATCTCCAAGAACATTTAGTTCATCCACGCGCCACTCAAGGGCGATCTTCATACCGTTGATGAGAGCTTCATACTCAGCAATGTTGTTCGTACAAGGAAACAACATTTTGTATGCTTTTGGTAATGAGTATCTTTGAGGTGTAATGAACAAAATCCCAGCACCTGTCCCCTGTTGGGTGAATGAACCATTGAAAAACGTAGTCCATGAGTGATGTGTAGAAAGTAATATGGACTCATCAGGAAATTCAATGTGCTATGGTTGATGATCAACTAGAGGTGCTTCCGCCAACTAATCTGCTATGGCTTGGCCCTTAATGGATTTCCTTCCAACATATTCAATATCGAACTCACTGAGAAGCATGACCCATGTAGCTAGTCTACCTATGAGGGTAGCTTTATTAAGCAAGTATTTGAGAGGGTCAATTTTAGCAATTAAACATGTAGTATGAGCCAACATATAGTGTCACAATTTTTGTGAAGCAAACACCACTGTAAGGCAAGCCTTCTCTATAGTAGAGTATTTTATTTCATATGAGACCAGAGTTTGACTAATGTAATAGATAGCCCTTTCTTTCTTGTGCTGATCTTCTTGGGCCAATAGGATACCCAATGATGTATCCGTAGCAGATATGTAGAGTATAATTGGCTTCCCATGAATGGGAGGCATCAAGATTTGTGTGAACCCTTCATCACATTATTTTTTCCACTAATAAGCCACACCCTTATGCAAAGTCTTGGTAAATGGTTGTGACTTGTCCGCCAGTTGAGAGATAAAATGTCAGATAGACTGCAGTTGGCCTTGAAGTCCTCTCATTTGTCTGATATTTTTAGGTGGCAGCATTTCCATGATCGGTTGTACTTTTGGAGGATCTACTTCAATACCTTTGGCAGATATGATATAGCGAAGTAATTTGCTAGATGTTATGCCAAATGCGCATTTCTTAGGATTGAGTCTCAGACTGAATTTTTCCATACGATCTAGGATAGGACCTAGATCAGCAAGATGTTTCTTTCGGTGCATGCTCTTAGCTAAAGTGTCATCCACATAATCTCCCATTGTTTTATGCATCATATCATGAAATATAGTGGTAACTACTCTCTGATATGTAGCTCCAGCATTTTTGAGTCTGAAGGGCATGACATTCCAACAAAAGGTGCCCCAGGCACACGTGAAAGTTGTTTTCTCTTGGTCTTCTGGGGCAATTTTTATCTGGTTATAGCTAGAAAAACCATCCATTAGTGAGTACATTTCATACCCAGTTGTCATAACTACGATCATGTCAATATTAGGTAATGGAAAATCATCCTTAGGACATGCCAAATTCAGGTCTCTGAAGTCTGTGCAGACTCTTATAGATTTATCATGTTTGGACACTGGAACAATATTAGAGATCCATTCTGCATAATCAATTACCAGTAGAGCTACATGTCGATGCATTTTTCGAAGCTTCTGCTTGACGGGCTTAACACCTGGTGTAATACATAGATGATGCATGATTAGATTAGGGTCTAATCTAGGCATATTAGAATATTTCCATGCAAAGTTAATCTTTTTCTTTCTTAAGAATGTGATGAATTCCTCTTTTTCTGCTTCTGATAGTGATTGTGCCAAGTGAATGATCTGAGGTTCTGCCTCTGTAACAAGTAACCATGTTAGGGGTGGTGGACTCATTGTCCAAAAGCTCACTGCTTGAAGGTGAAGGCTACAACCTTCTGAATAACAAATATGCACTATATCTCATGATGAACTATAGGGCAGACCTACTGTCTTGATCAGTTCCAGTGTATTACAATCTTTTACTTCTTCTTCACATAGGTCCTTGATGAATGAACCAACTCTGATAATCTGCTCTATATATCTTTCTTCACATTTCGTATCATTCACACTTGGCATATCACAATTGAACTACTATAAGTATCTTCTCCAAATTAGAAGGTCATGTCGGCTCTTAGAAACACTTCATCAATATCTTAGTCGGCTTAACTAAGCACAGAAACAATATTAAGTCCACGCAAGTCAATGCTGAACAAATGCGTCGCTTCACTGAGTCAGCCTCACCAAATTAACCATAACTTTGCAATCATCTTGAAACATGTTTGGCTCCTTTGGATTTGTATAATTAACTCATAACTAAAGATGAATATACACACGCATATCGTGAAGATAGGCGCAACTCATGTAACATATTATATACGTTGGCCCTGAACAGTTTTTCTTCAAGAACTGTAACTGCTAATAATAGAATTGCATAACTTTACTAAAACATCATATCTGGGTCTAAGTGTATGATCATAACATAATAAACATGTCAACAACATGTATCTATCTACGCAAGTCTTCATGTCATCATTCAAATAAGTTCATACAGAATTACTACTGTGTATTATATGTTGTCATTAATAACAAAAATACAAACAATCAACTGTTCAGAATCGACTCAAGATTACTGACTCAAGTGCAAATTCAAGAGCGATCGAAATGGGGAGCCATGCCCCCGAGTAACGAATGGATCGAAGCCGAACAAAAGATAGCGAAATGATGTGAGAAATATCAGCAATATAGTAACAGTAGGCAGACTCAGTGGGAACCACTAGTGACTGTCGCAAGAGACATTCTCAAGCATAAAGATCGATAACGAGATCTAGGAATCAACAAGAAGACATAGTGAGAACCCCTGGTGACTGATGCAAAAGAGAGTCTCAAGAAGAGATGAAGTGCTGCAAAGCATCGATAGGTAGACACAGTGAGATCCATTGGTGACCGATGCAAGAGGAGAAAGACTCCAAAAGATAAGACAATGCCCCCTACACCAGGAACATGCCCCCGAGTGTGACCAATTTCAATCCATGTGAGGTCAAGAAAAATCTTGAAGATGACTGAAAGCAAATGCATGAGCACACTAAAGCAGTAAAGCTAACTAAAGCAGGAAAGCAAACTGAAGCAGGAAAGTAGAATAGACACTGCGAGAAAGCCAAGAGATGCTCCGACAGATAAAGCATTGTGAAACAAGAGGTACCTGTTTACTAGGTTTTGACCATCTTGGAAGAAATTCTATTTTTGCTACCATGACGCCTGATTACCAGGTTTTCATCAATGACACATATTTCTCTTTTTCTCTTTTTTTGTATTTTCAATTTTTTTTGTTCTTTTTTCTTTTTTGTATTTTTTCATTTTTTTTGGCATTGTCAAGGAACCTATTTCCCAGGTTTTAACTAGGATAATAGATACATCAAAGCACCTATTTGCTAGGTTTTCACTAAGATGATCATTTTTTAAGGACATTTTACAATTTTTAGGACTTTCTTAGAATGAAGTATGTACATGAACATGCAAAAGATATCTCAACTGTAGAATTTCTTCAGGTGAAGAGCGTTGATGGGCTCTTTGAGTTTTTCACCCTCTGTAGTGGAGAGCTAATAAGCGCCAAACCCAAATACTACAGTAATAACATAAGGGCCAAACCAGTTTGGCTCAAATTTCCTTTTATTAGTCCGCTGTTGCTGATTCTTAGGGTTCTCTCTCAGGACAAGATCACCCATTTGGAAGTCTCTTGGTCTAACCTTCTTGTTATAGCTCTTAGATATCCTTTTTTGATATGCTCTGAGATGATCGAATGCCACCTTCCGACGTTCATCTATTAATTCAATATCTTGTAGCCGAGATATTCTGATATCGTCATCTGTAATGCGGCCCTTCAGAGAGACTCGCAAGGTAGGAATCTAAACCTCGATAGGCAGTACTCCATTTGCACCATAGACTAAAGAAAAGGGCGTGGCCCATATTGGAGTTCTTATATTGGTGCGATAGGCCCATAAAGCCAGATTAATCTGGAGATGCCAATCTCGTCCAAATTTGTGTACCGTATGATGCAGGATTTTGAGAATTGTCTTGTTTGAAGCTTCGGCCTGTATTTTACCTTGGGGGTAATAAATAGACAACCAATGTTGAATAATCTTGAACTTAGTGCATAAATTTGTCAGATCTGTGTTCTTGAAGTATCCCCCATTGTCATTGATAATGGAGGAAGGTACACCATATCTCCAGATAATGTAGTTTAGTATGAACATAACTACAGATTTTCTATCAGCTACATTAAGAGGTACTGCATCAACCCATTTAGTAAAATAATCCGTAGCAGTGATGATGTACTTATACCCTCTCAAAGAAGACAGGTATATCTGACACACTAAGTCGAAAGCCCACTGTTGAAATGACCTGAAAGTGATGAAGGGAATAAGCTCCTTGGCTAGAGCATGAATCAAATTACCATGGATTTGACATTGTTTGCAAGACTTGGCAAACTGTGTAGCTTCCTTCTCCATATCAGGCCAATAATAACCAGCTCTAATAAGTTTACGAGCCAGTGTCAAACCATTTGAGTGAGAACTACAAATGCCTTCATGTACTTCTTCTAACCCGCGTTTGGACTCATCAGGTTCTAGACATCTAAGGAGGGTACCGTATATACAAGTCGTTTGCTATGATGACATACCGTGAAGCACTGTGGATTAGGTGACATTTTTCATTTCTAGTATATGTGTCAGGAATAATTTGGTCATGGAGATAAGAGTAGATATGATGGTAGCGGGATGAATCATGTCCAATGAGTGAACAGATCATCTGGGATTCAGGAGAGTCATAGGCAGGGTAGAATAACTTCTCCAAAGTAGCCTTAGCATCAGCTGCTTTATTATCCACCCTGGAGATTTGCTGGAAGGTAACATGTGCAATGTATTTCCTAAGACTGTCAACCATCTTTTTATAGTGCTCTAGCTTTGCATCTTTTGTCTGATAGATGTTGTTCACTTGATTGATAACTAGTTGTGAGTCTCCAAAGACTTTTAATTCATCCACTCTCCATTTAATAGTGATCTTTAGCCCATTGATCAAAGCTTCATATTTAGCAGTGTTATTAGTACAAGGAAACATCATTTGGTATGCCTTTAGTAAGGAATACTACTGAGGTGTGATAAACAAAATTCTAGCTCCCGACCCCTGTTGGGTGAATGAACCATTAAAGAACATTGTCCACATGTAATGCATTAGAAGCATGATGGACTCATCTGGGAATTCCATCCTTAATGGTTGATGATTTTTAATGGGTGCTTCAACTAATTGATCCGCAATCACTTGTCCTTTGATGGCTTTCCTCTCAACATATGTAATATCAAGCTCACTAAGGTGCATGACCCATTTAGCTAGTCTACCTGTGAGGGTAGCTTTACTGAGTAAGTATTTCAATGGATCAATCTTTGCGATTAACCTGGTAGTGTGAGCCAACATGTAGTGTCATAACTTCTACGAAGCAAACACCACTGCTAAGCAAGCCTTCTCAATTACAAAATAATTGATTTTGTAAGAGACCAATGTTTTACTGATGTAGTAAATGGCTCTTTCTTTATGATTTTGATCTTCTTGGGCCAAGAGAGCAGCTGGAGATGTTTCTGTTGCTGAGATACGTAAGATCAAAGGCTTCCCCTGAATAGGAGGCATCAATGTAGGTGGATTGGCTAGATATTGTTTGATCTATTGAAAGCCTTGTTCACATTCTTTGTTCCAGCCATAAGTCACACCTTTATGCAGAGTTTTGGTGAATGGTTGTGACTTGTCAGCTAATTGCGGATGAAACGTCTGATAGATTGGAGCCAACCTTGGAGACCTCTAACTTGTTTGATATTACGAGGTGGATGCATTTCCATTATAGCTTGTACCTTTGCCGGATCCACCTCAATTCCTTTCAAAGAGATGATATAGCCCAGTAATTTTCTTGAAGGAACCTCAAATGCACATTTATTAGGGTTAAGACCCAATCTAAATTTTTCTATATGATCTAGTATAGGACCTAGATCAGTGAGATGTGTGTTTCTATCCATACTTTTTGCAAATGTGTCATCCACGTAGTCTTCCATTGTCCTATGCATCATGTCATGAAATATGGTAGTAATATATCTTTGATAAGTAGCTCCAACATTTTTTAAACCAAAGGGCATAACGTTCCAGTAGAATGTACCCCATGCACAAGTAAAAGAGGTCTTCTCTTGGTCCTCTAGCTCAATTTTTATTTGATTATAGCCATAGAAACCGTCCATTAGCGAATACATCTCATATCTTGCTATCATGTCCATGATCATGTCAATATTGGGAAGTGGAAAATAATCTTTTGGACATGCCAAATTTAGATCTCTAAAGTCTGTACAGACTCTGATAGATTTGTCATGTTTAGTCACTGTGACTATATTAGAGATACACTGCATAATCAATCGCTCGGATGAACCCAGCTTTTAGAAGTTTTTCCAATTTTGCCTTGATTAATAAAGCCACATGCAGATGCATCTTTCAAAGTTTTTGTTTAACTGGTTTCACATGTGGAGCTATTGATAAGTGATGCATAATGAGATCAGGATCCACACCCAGCATGTCAGAATACGTCCATGCAAAATTTATCTTTTTCTCCTGGAAGAATTATGTGATATCCTTAAGTTCCTCTGTAGATAATGACTTGGCCACATGAATGATATGTGGATATTCTTCTGTTTCCAAATTTATTGGCTGAGTTGGCTCAATTAACACTGATGAGCGTTCCGGGAAGTGACTCGGAAGCACATCAAGTATCTCATCCTCATGCGCCTCATAGAGGTTTTCACCTTTGGATACGTCTTTTCTTTTTAATTTTTTTGGCTTTGATACTGCCACAATGTGGTTTTCACCATCAGAGCACCTATTTTTTCTTCTTTTAATTTTCTGACTAAGATACTTGATGTCAGCCTCGATCATGTTGACACTTTCTTCACTAGTGGAGGACGTCACGGGTTCCATAGCGTAAAGGTAGCAGGCTAGGGTGTAATCATTCTGGAATGTAAGGACTTCACTGGATGAAGAAGGGGAATTCTAGTCTATTAATTCAGCATGTTGGAGGGAAAGAGATGTGACAGGTTCAAGTGCGTTCACAGTATAGTCATCGAAAGTGTTAACTAGCAAGCTGAGAGATAAACCGATCTCATCCAAAGTTGTGGTCGAATCCTTTTGATCCCTAACGACCAAAGTAGAAGATATGTTAATGTTTATAGACTTGGACTCATTAGTCCTTTCACTAGACCCCTCACTTACGTCGAGAAGTCTTTCATAAGATCCTCCTGACAAACTATCAAACTCATATTAATGAGAGTCTATATCTGGACTCTGACTTGGGTGCTTGTACCATGAAGGTTTTTGACTTCTTGGAACACTAGCTTGTTCTTGTGTCAACCGCTCTTGAAATTCTGGTGGCATGTACCATTCACCTTGGAAGTTAGGATCTTGTAAGTCTTTCCATTGCTCAAAAGTTAGAGTCGCAAATGGAGTGGTTTGATCAGAATCACTGTCAGTTTCAACTGTACTGGCGCATGGTACAAACTTATCTAGCTCAACAAATAATGATGCCAGGTCTGGAGGGATGGGATAAGGAAAGCAGTCCTCTTCTGAGCTATCTTCTATAGTGTCGACTGTAGCTTTGCCTTTAGATTCTGGTGAAGGCTCTAATTAAACAACAAATTTATTGATCCCTAGATGAAACGGGACCTTTTTCAAACCTAAACCAGTGGTGTCTTTTGTCTTTTGACCTATAGCTTGAATAGGTTCAAGTAACCCATTACCATTCACCCCTATTGGGCCACTCCCTTTGTACCCAAAATGTTTCATAATATTAAGACCTTCATTATTGGGATATAGTTCTCGAGCCGGGGCAGCCTGTTCAGCTATATTCTTTCCTTTACAAAGCCAAGCCTTAATAGCTCTTTCCTCATCTTAATTTTCCAATGGTGTAGAAGACCGTACAAAGACACCATCATAAACTATCTCAGGAGTAGTGGAATATCTGTTGTTCTCAGAAGGTCTCCCATAATTACGGGGAGATGGAGTAAAGCAACTAACAAGAGCACGGGTTCTATTTGATATTCTCCAATGCCTATGTCTGTGATTTTCAGGGTCTGTTCCATATCTTTGAGCTTTGCATCACAGAGTTCTATGTATTCTCTATTAGTTGGAACAAGACTGTCAGCTGATTGAGTGAGAGCATTACAAGAAGAGCCCATACTAGCGGGAACTGTCACCTCTACGCCTTGAAAAGAAAACTTAATACACTGATGGTATGTAGAAGGAATTGCGTACATCTCATGGATCCACGGTCTTCCTAGGAAGATAATATACACAATAGGAAGGTCTAGAACCTGACATATGACATCTATTTCAACTGGTCTGACTCGAATGGGGAGCACAACTAGACCTTTAGATTTTCTCTTTTCTTCATCATAGGCTTTTATGGTAATTCTTTTGTGAGAATCTATGCAATCTTTTCCATAACCTAGCTGAGCAAGAAAGTGAGAAGAGCAAATATTAAGACCAACACCGTTATTAATGAGGACACGGTGGACTAGCTGTTTGCTGATCATTACTTCTATATGCAGGGGAGCATTGTGTGGGTGACTAATTGAGTGATCATCTTCTGCAGAGAAGGACAAATAATGCGGCGAGGTCAAGTGACCCACCATGGATTGAAACTGATCGATATTGATATCTTTGGGGACATTAGCTTCTGTGAGAGCTTTGTCCAGAATAACCCTATGAGCAGGCGAGATCTTCAATAGCTCAAAAATAGTTATCTGAGCATTGGTTCTTTGTAGTTGGTCAAGAATTCTATAACCAACAGTAGGAGGCGTAGGGACCACCTTCATGTTCTTGTTGGCAGAGCCAACAATAGTCTTATCCGCAGTTTGTTTTGGTGCGGATGTAGCAGTAGAAGGGTTAGGACCCTGGATAGTGATTTTAGCCTAAGATCTAGTAACAACGTTTGCACAATCTCGAGATGTTTCATATTCCAATAATCAAGACCCAGGGCCTCTCAAGCCAAATGAGGTTCTAGGTTTAGAAGCATTCCCACTTCCTTTTCTAGTAAACATATTGCAATATTCCACTTCCACTGGTTCAATCATGTTGATAACATTATCGTAAGTGGTATGTGCATAATTAACTTTGGCATTATTATTCTGATCATTGGAGGACTCGCCTTTCTCGTGATGAGAAAAGGGATCTTTGAATGCTTGATGATCCAAATTCTTGTTATGATTCTCCACAATAATAACCTTGTTATTAATTAAATCTTGGACTTTATGATGCAATTGGAGACATGTAGCAGTGTTATGACCTTTGTTTTGGTGGTAGTCATAGTAAGAATTCTTAGTCCACCAAAGAGGTCATGGTGTCAGATCGTATAGACGTTTCTCCAAAGGAGCAAGAATCTGATTTTGCACCAATGTTTTGAAAACCACATCAAGCAGTTCTCCGAAAGAGGTAAATTCGCACTTGGGTCACGGTGCCCAAGGTTTGTTTCCAGAAAATCTAGAAGGCTGTTGAGTATTGGTTGTAGCCTTTTCAACAGATTTCGTCGCTTGTATACCATATGTGAGATTGAAGACCGGTTTCGAAGAAGTTGAATTCACGTTATCGAGCACCCCATCATTCACGACATCCCTATTTTTGTTGGAAATTTTTTCTTTATCTTTGTTTGACGATGAGGCACCTTGCTTGTTATCTTTATTCAAAGTCAATTCGCCTTTTTTAACCATGAATGCTTCTATTCTCACAGCTTGTTTTATCATACCATCAAAATTAAGGGGACCTTGAAATTGGACTTGATACCCAAAATTAGGGGTGAGATTATCCAAGAATATATTGATTTTCTTGGATTCAAGTATTTTGTGAGGGTATTTAGTGCAAAGTTGTCTCCATCTTTGGAGAAATGTCAAGAATGGTTCCCCTTGCTTCTGCTTAAGGTTGCAAAGGTCCCTTATATTTATAGGATGTTGAATATTGTGAGAATAATGTTGTATAAAGAGATTGTCAATCTCATCAAAAGTCTTGATACCAGTTGGTAGTCGCGAGAACCACTCCATGGCGGGTCCACCAAAACTTCATGAAAAAAGACACATCAAATATGTTTGATCATGTATAAACTCCATCGATAAGGCACCGAATTCTCTTAAATGATCCTGAGGATCAGTGGTACCTAGATACTTGTCGTATTTAGGAAGCTCTACACCTTTGTTGAAAGGTAGCATAACAATACTCCTATCAAAAGGAAAAGGACATATACTTTTCATTGTGAATTGTTACGTAGGTTTATCCTTATCCTTCATAAGTTGGCTGATTTTCCCTTGCATGTCTTGAATTATTTTATGCAATTTGGAGGTTTCAGTTTCCTCTTCTTTAGAAACAAGTGTTTCCGCTTGGAAGTTTGTGGGTAACTTGATCCCTTGTTTTTCCAAATGTAGGAAGTAGTTTTCTTTGTCTTCCGCAAGGAGTATTTCCATCATTTTGATGAGAGCTTTATTAGACTTTGTTACATCTATGTCATTTTGAGTTATTGGCTCATCATCATTACCAAGGATTTCATAAATACTATAAGTTTGATCTTGACCTTGGTGATGTTCTTCTTCTTCATGACCTTGTTCATGTTGGGATTGGTCATGACCTTTTGTGTAATCAAAAGGAGATGTCATGTTGTTGACATGAGATTGTTTTGTATGCACTCCTTCAATATGAGTATGAGTATCGCGTGGAGGACTCGTAGCCAACGTGCTTTTCGGAAAATCAAAAGGATTGAAGTGTTGGAAAGGATCACTAAGGAAGTGAGGATCATTAATAGGATCAACCCAAATGGGTAATTTTTTGAAGCCTAGTTGATCTGAAAGAAATGGATTATGCTGATCTTGAAACAAAGGATTAGAACAAAACTGAAGCACTGGTTTCTGATTAGGACTCAGATCTATACTGAATGGGGAAGAGGAACATGAGGATCCCTCTTGATTATCAACGTGAATAATGGGTTCAGAATGACCTTTTCCTTGATTGCGAGGTTTACCTCTACCTACTACAGAACCGCGTATGGGAGAAATATTACCGCTCCTAGTCGTAACAGGCATAGACAAAGCTGATATGAGAGGAAACTTAAGATCTGACTCAGAACTCTGCCTCTGAGGTATCGAAAAAAAAAAAGAGGTAATAGGCTAGAATAGCCAAGGTGTGAAATGCACCCGACACGAGTCGTCGAGAGTATGGCTAGAACAGTCAAGAGATGACTATTGTGTCGCAAGGTACAAAAAAACACAAAAAGATAGGATGAAGAGAAAGAGACAAGAAAAGTTTGAGTAAGAATCAGTCAGTTCACAACTCAAAACAACTAGTTTCAGACTGTAGAAACAAGGAAATAAGCAATCAGACCCTAGACAAAGGGCAGAGCAGGCAGATAAACGAACTTAGTTTTTGAGATAAAAACCAGATTTTGAGACACAGTGAGAAATGTTCTTTGACGAGATTTACAGGATTAGGATAGTTTTATGATGATACAAATTAACAATCTTTGTTTCAAGGTGACAAGCACTCGTTTACAGACACGAAGTTCCAATCAAGCAGTAGTGACACAAATAGTAGTCATAAACAGTTCTGCCAAGGACAAAGCAACTTGGCAGAATAATGAGAGTCTTTATTTGATAATGATTCAGACAGTTTAAGACTAAAAAAAAAAACACTCAGTTATCCCTACAAAGAAAATTAGTTGAGAAGACAAAATTTGTGCCCCGTTGTCTTATGTGTATGGGTGCACCTCACACATTAGTGTCACCCTCAAAAGAGCGCCTATGTTTTTGGTGTTTCCAAGGAATAAGTATATATTTTCGAAGGTTACCCTTAAAACAGGGGCCAGCGTCATATACCAGTTCAAGCATCCAAGTGCATACCTATGTCGAGAATCTAGGGGAGAGATTCTTCCCTCTCCCTGCGCACAGATTATTTCTCCTTTCGGAGGTGAACCGGGTAGGAATCTAACTAAGAGAGTGTTTAGTAGGGTTCCATTCACAATAACCTTTTGTGCCTCTGATATAGAGCTGGGGCCTCGCAGCCACACCAACACTTGTAAGTCATACACCCTTCCAAGCAAGGCTAGGAGCGGCGCCGCTCAGTACGACAAACAAGGCTTTCTCACGGTGATAGGAAAAATCATGAGAATGAAGTTACCATGGCTTTGGATTATTTGGAATAAACAAAGAAGACTTTATTAGAGTGAGGTAAAATCAACGACGATAGGTGTGTACTCACTTGGGTCATTCTCGAGGGTGCAACTTTCGGCAGGCCCTCTAAAGGTGACACAACTTGGTTCGGATTCAAGGGTTTGGTTTTCTGATTCTTTCAATGAGAGAAGAGCATACTTCTCTATCTTTTCACCTCACCCAAACACATCAAGAATATTCATATCTAAGATAGTTTCATTCCACCAAATCCACAAGCCTTTGGGTTTCTGATTCTCTCAAAGAGAGAAGAGGATAATCCCCTAACAAATATAAGTGCTAAAAATTCACTATCTTGCTTTTCCTTCCTAATTATCCATCATGCTAGCAACATCTGGATCTCAGTTTCATCCATGGGAATCACTTCCATGTAATGAAGAGCCTATTCCCCTACTTTGCTCTCAGGATCCTTACAAAATTTTAACAAAGCCCTATTTAAACTATGTGAATGAAAAATAGTAAACAAACATGACGTTTTGATTATGCCTTTGACAATCGTCCTGCAAGCAAACTGTTAGAAAGTTTTTTGATCTTTGACAAGCGAACCTGCAAACCACTGTTATGCTACAACAAAAATTAGAAAGAAGAAAATCACAAGAGAGAGCAGATGTCAGAAAAAAGTAGCGAATTACAAATTCTAGAAATTAAATGTCTGTCTGCTAAATTTTGCGTGAGAAAGTACTTTGCTGCGTGCGAGAAAGTACTTTGAGGCGCGCGAGCTCTCTGTTTCTTCACGTGATAGAGTACTACAGAGAGAAAAACTTTGTATGGCTCAACTTGAATCCTCGCGTGAGACTCCATACTAGTGATGTACGGACGTATGACAGAGTTCCCAAATCAATATAAAAAAGTTCAAAAATGAGGCTAGAAATCATTTTTTCTGCCTGACGGTGGGCGCCAAAATGTGTGTGCTTGAATGTGGCCTCTAAATCAGGCACAAACTCAGCATAGTCTTTAATCAATTGTTCAATTCACAAAGACAAACATGAATTTTTTATCCTGAAAATTCAATTGAAGCGACTTGTTGCATCCTAATCAGTTGGGGATGTCGAATTTACCCTCAGAACAAGAGCCAACAACCTGACCATTTCTAACATGCAGGATTTGTAAAGCATGAGAGAATATGAAATTTCCATTAATCCATGAATGCACTACAATTAATCTATGAAATGAGATTTCTCTCAATCTAGAAATGAATTGCAATTAATCTATGAAATCAAATTCAACTAGTCTAGAATTGAAATTGCAAGTACTCTATGGAATGAAATTGCAATTAATCTAAGAAATGAAATACTCTTAATCTAAAATTCAAATGCTCTTAATCTAGAATTGAAATTGCATTTAAACTAGAAAGCTTGAGAGATGAAATTGAGATGTTAGATATGCAAATGAATTGCAAATAAGCTCAACATATCCTTAATCCAAATTGAAATTAATCTAATTATGCAATTTAAACTCAAAAGCATGTAACAATCAATGCAAATTTCACTATAAGTTTGATGCTCTAAAAAATCATCCTGCCAAATGAAGAAAATGAGGTCTAATTTATAGAAAAGCCATGGAAAGATGGTGAAGAGTTTCTTGAAAAGAAATGGTTGCCTTTTCATTTTCAGAGATTGAAATTAAGACAAAAAGCATGAATTATTTAATTAAAAGGATGGATTATTGCCACGTGAGTGACATTTCACATGGAATTATGGAATTCCTTTTTGAGGATAATTCACCCAATGAATTAAATCACTATTCAATTCCTTTTATGTATATTAGCTAAAGGGGGTGGAATTAATTTAATTTAAAAGCACTTAGGACTTTAAAATTAAATTAATTAATCATAGGGATTTTTAGCTAATAAATTTTGAGAATTTAGGAATTAAATATAATGTCAGATTGATGCAAATTTGGGTTTTCTGCATTGAAGACTCTATCAATTAAAGTCAATTAGAAGAAGAATTTGCCAAGTACAATAGGACTTTGAAGATGAGAAAATGCACCAATATTAATTGGATTAAAAGGTGCCAATTTTGGGGTGTTACAGGTGGGCCCTGTACAATGCAGAGATGAGTTAAATAAGGTGCAATTTCGGAAAGATCACACGGCTTGCTTGATGACAAAAAGGAAAGATGTGGAAGATCTAATATCTAAGTCATGAAGCGTTGTTGATGCGTGCCCAAGTTGATAAGTTGCATCTGCAGTTTGTGAACTCGGGGTAAAGTAACTTGTGGCCAGGTTACGAAAGATGGAAGGGTTGACTTGATGACTTATGGAGAAGATGCACGAGATCTATCATTTAAGTGATCAAGTCATGCTGACATGTGTCCCAAATGAATATTTGTTTCTATGAAGTAATGAGAGCCACCCGACAAAAGAGATGTTGAAGATCTACAGTTCAAATTTAAAGTTCTCAAAGTGGTCAACAGTGAACTGTTAAGCTGCGAGTTTCAAACCAAGTGAATTGATTGCAGAGCGTGTAGCCACTTTTGTAGAATTAAATGTGAAAGACTAATTTGATTAAAGCCATATAAATCATTACTTAAGCTCAAAGCTACCATAATCATCAAAGTCATTGAAGTGAAGATGAAAATTGTGGTGATTTTGAGCTCTGTTTGAAAAATTGCAGAATGGGTAAGTCTTCTATAAAACAGTAAAAATTCATGCTTTCAATAGGGTTTGGAATTCTTAAATAGTTATAGTATTATTAATATAATATGATAATCATTCCCGTAAGAAACCTTAAATTGAGAAGATGGCCCCTAGGATTGAATTCTCTGGAAATGTGGAGTACAAAAATACAAATGTACGAGATGACCTTATCTAGCAATTAAGTGGGTCTACAAATGATTCTACCCAGACTAAGAGAATTGTTCCACTACATCATCATTTTAGAGTTGGGGAGGGCTTGTATGATATGGGTAGATGGGCCAGAGATGCCAAGACCAGCACAAGTAGTTTAAATCTGTTCAAAACTACTTATAGGATGGGAAATGCTCCCTCCCTAGATTTTAATATATGGGATCTAGATGTAGGCAAGATTATAGTTCCTAGAGTATTTATGGATATAGATCTGTTAATCATGATAGCCAAAACATATGATAAAGTATCTAGGGTCTTGAGAGATATACAGGGAAATGTACTGTTGACTCTCACAGCTGATGAAATTAGAAAGGTTTTCAGTTTAAGTGACCTCTCAGTTCAAATGGATGATATTGATTTTGACCACTTCAAAGAGGCATATCAGACTCAAAACGAATACTACAGGAATGCAGCCTTGAATGAATATTTTAACAAGATAGGGGGTCTAATTTTAGTAGGCCCAATTATACCAGAGCCTTTTAAACTGGACTATTTTAATAGCAAGGCTAGAGGAATGTATAGTGCCTTGTGCCATGTGCTAGGAGAAGATGAGGAAACAATAATTCCTATCCATTTCATGCTTATGGTTGTTCAAATTTTGTATCCCCACTTGTCTGCCTTTTTTTATTATGCTACCTACATTTTTGACTTGATGCATCAAGGTTTGATAGGCATAAAGGATTCCAAAATAGTCATGCCAATGAGATGGTATTCATCAATGATGCATATGATTTTATTTAATAATGCTAATTATTTTGAAGAATAAATGGATCTCACCAAGTTTCAGGATGATGAGGATCTGCTTGTTCAATTGTGGAGTACTGATTTGTCTTGGGACAGAAAAGATGCTAGTTTCATAAATTTTGATACATATTTTGCTTCTAGGCTTAGAGAATTATTATGTAAGGACAATCCTAGGATTAATACAAATGTTTTGAGACTTTTGAGACCATTAGAATATGCTCCATAATTGAAGATTGTGCACAATTGGGGTGATTTCATTTTATACCATGTCTCAACAGTCATTAGGTTTTATGGCTTTAGAGGAACTCCAAATGTCCTCCCTTACAGGGTGCCACTCAAGATTGGTTTGGCAGAGATTCTTAGGAAGTTAGGTTGATTACAAGAGGAAGCCTTAACTCGTAAAATGAAAGGTAGTATTTTCCCTACCCTCACCAGAGTCCATCATTTTAAAATCACAAAAGCGGGATGGACCCAATTTGATAAATACCTAGATCTATACCAGTTAGCAACATCAGTGGTGAGATTTGCAGATAATTAGGGTTTTATCATTAACATGTTCAGAAAAAGAACCAAATTCCTGGCATTAGATCATCAATTCAATTTCCCAAAAGATATAATAAGAAATGAGTTTGATCTAATGGAAAAAGAAATTAAAAAGGAAAAGTGGTTGGCTTATAAAAAATCTTTAGATTTTATCCACAATTTTGATAGATCATATAATCCCCTGAAGGAATTTACATCTTGGGCAAAGAAAATATAATATTTGATGAACATGTTTGAGGAAATAATGCAAGCCCTAGATCAAAAGAAAAAAAAAAGTGGTGGATGCAGAGCTAGAAAAGGCTAAGATTGTTCTGAGCAGTGTGTCATAAGGTAGGGTTGTCCCACCAGGGAGGTATGTAGTTTACAAGCAAAGGGGTTACAACACAATTTTTCCCAGAGATGAAAAGAAATCTGAGCAAAAGGGAAAAAGGCCAATGGATACCAGTGCCCAGACATTGCCATCCCCAAAAAGGAAGATGGTGGAAGAAAAGGACCAACAACAGGGTGATGTCTATTCCCCTTCTCAGTTTCCCATGCATATGGATGACCAAACCATTGGTGAACAATTGGTGAGGATGGGAAATACTGGACACATTTTTGTCATAGTCAAGGAATTACAGGAGGGAGTGCCAAAGGCACCCAAGCATGTATTGTTGGATGTTACAGTAGAAGAATTTGTTGGAAAAGAGTTGGATCCTATAACCAAATAGGCTAGTGATGAATTTTTATCTAATGATGAATTTATAAGGATACGACTTTCATCCAATTCCCGTGGAAAGATATTAACAATAGAAAGGATGAAGTCATTAGGTTCGCCTGGCTGAGTGATGAGGTATATGTCTCCTGGAAGGACATGTACACTATGGTTGATCAAGAAGGAGGTGAAAATATGCAAGTGGATAGTTAGGCCCAACATATTGGATGATTCAGGTAAAGTATGAAGATCCTACATCAGCAACATCAAAGACAACAGACTCCAGGTGGCTACTTCAGAACAACTTTGAAGCAGTTACAAGTACCAAGCGGTCAAGAGAAAAAATATGTTAAATATCTATTGTAACAAGAGTGGTTATCACTCCATTATCTATTTTGTCTTTTTACTGAGTCATCAGTTTTGTCCTTATTCCAAATGATTTGTAGCTTTTTGTAATCCTATTCTATAAAAGGATTCCCAAGATCATTGGAAAGGGGCTGAAAAATTTGGATTGTAAAAAATTTGTAAAAGTTTAGAAACACTTAATGAATATCTCAGTCAGCTTAACTAAGCACGGAAATAATATTAAATCCACGCAAGTCAATGCTGAACAAACGCAACGCTTCACTGAGTCGGCCTCACCAAATTAACCATAACTTTGCAATCATCTTGAAACACATTTGGCACCTTTGGATTTGTATCATCAACTCATAACTAAACATGAATATACACACGCATATCTTTAAGATAGGCACAGCTCATGTAAAACGTTATATACATCGGCCCTAAATAGTTATGCTTCCAGAACTGTAACTGCTAATAACAGAATTACATAACTTTTTTGAAACATCATATCTGGGTCTGCGTGTATGATCATAACATAATAAACATGTCAATAACATGTATCTATCCTCGCAAGTCTTCATGTCACCATTCAGATAAGTTCATATAGAAATACTACTGTATATTATATGTTGTCATCAATGACAAACATACAAACAATCAACTGTTCAGATCAAATCTCGAACAATTTCCCCCTTTGACATTGATGGCAACATATGATATCAAAAAAATCCTCTGTTCATGGTGTCCTCTTTCTTTTATAATCTTCTCAATATCCTCATCAAGGATTCCTCTATTCTGTTGCAGTTCCTCTGTCTAAGTTTTTGTTCTGTCTATATACTCCCCCAGAGTATATGCTCCCCCTTAGTATATTCTCCTCCTTACTATATACTTCCCCTTTGACATCAATGGCAAAGGGCACCATAGTTCTTTAGGCACAGGTACTACTCCATAAGTAGAGTAGTCAACCATTCATCAGTCACATAATGAATGATGTCTTTGATGCTTCTTCTAAATAGACTTAGGAGAGGGAATTACTCCCAACTTCTCGCTGAGATACTCAAAAGTATCCTTTGATAATGGCTTTGTGAAAATATCTGCCAACTATTCTTTGGTGTTCACATAGTCCAATTTGACTTCTTTGTCTGCAAATTTTTCTTTTAAGAAATGGTACTTGATCTCTGTGTTTTGTCTTTGTGTGCATCACAGGGTTCTTAAACATGTTGATAGTGCTAGTATTATCACAATGAATAACAATAGGATAATCAACCTGAATGCCAAAGTCTTTAACCATCTGCTTGATCCAAACTATAGTTAAACAATTTAGTGCTGCTGCAACATATTCAGCTTCTACTATTGACTGAGAAATACAATTTTGATTCTTGCTTATCCAAGAAACCAACCTGTCTCCAAGGAATACTGCTCCTCCTGAAGTGCTCTTTCTGTGATCAATACAACCTGCCCAATCTGCATCTACATAAATATGAAGCTTTACATTCTCTGATTTAGGATACCATAAAGCATAGTCTATAGTTCCGTTTAGATATCTAAATATCCTTTTTATTGCGATTATGTGATTTTTCTTGGGTTCAGCAGCAAATCTTCCAACAATGTCAACTGCATTAGATATGTTAGGTCTGGATTGAGTTAGATAAATGATTTTACCAATCATAGATTTGTACAATGTCTTATCAACTGCTACGGAGTTATCATCTTTTGAAAGCTTGCTTCCTGTTATCATGGGAGTGCATACTGGTTTACAATCATCCATCTGAAAGGTCTTCGGTATTTCTTTCACATACTTAGACTGATTAATAAATATATTTTTATTTGTTTGCTTTACATTTAATCCCAAAAGTTATTTTATGGGACCAATCATACTCATTTCAAATTCATTCTGCATTACTTTTGGAAATGCTTAACTGAGCTTATCATTACCCCCAAAGATAATGTCATCAACAAATATAGCAACTAACAATAATCCAGCAGGTGTTTCTCTTGTGAATAGGTTATAATCTGCTGCTCCTTTCTTTAATCCAATCTTGGTAAGATAACCATCAAGTCTCTCATACCAAGCTCTTGGGGCCTGTTTAAGACCATAGAGTGCTTTCTTCAATTTGCATACCATGTCTGGTTCATCTGAAAGACT
>MU223250.1:585318-608547 GCA_018584345.1 Thuja plicata
CTTCTTCATTCAAATCACCATTCAGAAAAGCTGATTTTACATCCATTTGATATACTTTAAAGTCTTTGACTATTGCATATGCCAAGAACAACTTTATGGCTTCCAGTCTACTCACAGGGGAAAATGTATCAGTGTAGTCTATTCCTTCTCTTTGCGCATATCCTTTGCATACCAATCTTGCTTTGTTTCTAACTACTGTACCATCTTCATTCATTTTGTTTCTGAATACCCACTTTGTTCCAATCACATTTTTTTCACTAGGTCTAGGGACCAATTCCCATGTGTCATTTCTGATTATTTGATCTAATTCTTCTTTCATTGCATTCTTCCAATCAGAATCATTACAAGCATCTTCAACACTTAAGGGTTCAATCTGTGAAAGTAAACATACTTCGTCATCCACTGCTATACTTTTTGCTTTTGATCTGGTCAAGACACTGCTGCTCTGATCTCCAATGATGTCATTTTTAGAGTGGTATCTAGATGTGAATTTAGGAACCTTAGGTGTGTCTACTTCTTCTATAGTCTGTGATTCTTATCTGCTTGATTCAGGGTCATTGCATGAGACATCAATGCAATCAAACATTTCTTCAATAACAGTATCTTTGTTGCTAAGTCTGGATACATCCTCAATCATAGGTGCATATTCATAGTATCTTTCTTGAACCATAAACTTTTCATCAATCTTAACATGCGTGCTTTCAAATATCTTCTTTAATCTCAAATTGAAACATATATATGCTTTGCTTTTAGTAGAATAACCAAGGAAAATACCTTCATCACTTCTAGCATCAAACTTACCAAGACCATCATCTCTTTTGATGTAGCACTTGCTGCCAAAGATTATGAAGTACTTTACTGTAGGTGCATTGCCAAACCAAAGTATTTTTCCTTCAATCATCAAGGTGCGCGCTATATTCGTATGATCCTATTCCTCCTTTCTGCAATCCCATTCTACTGAGGGGTTTTAGGTGCACTCAACTGTCTTTTAATACCATGCTCTTCACAATAGTCATAAAACTGATCAGAGGTGAACTGTCCTCCTCTATCTGATCTCAGACATTTCAGTTTCAATCCGGATTCATTCTCAACTTTAGCTTTTAATATTTTGGATTTCTCAAAGGCTTCAGACTTCTCTTTTAAGAATGCAACCCACATCATCGTAGAAAAGTCATCAACAAACAAAATGAAATACCTTTCTCCATAGTATTATCTTGTTTGAGTAGGACCACATAAATCTGTATGCACTAGGTCCAATTTGTTCTCAGCTGAGATCTGCTTGCTTCTGAAGGAACTCCTTACATGCTTTCCCATAACACATTCCCTGCATATTGTGTCTACTGGTCTTGCAATACTTGGTAGGTATCTAACTGCCTTAACATTGCTGATCTTTACTATGTTATCAAAGTTGATATGACAAAGTCTCTTGTGCCGTAACCAACTGTCATCCACCTTTGCATCAAAACAACTTACATCAGAATTAAGCTGAAAAACATTACCTTTTGTTTTGGAGCCTGATGCAATCATGTCTCCATCCTTGTTGTTAATGATGCACTTGTTGTTTTTGAACTCCAAATGATAGCCTTTGTTAAGTAACTGTCCAACACTCAACAAGTTATGATGTAATCCATCAACATATAGAACATTATCTATCTTATTATTTCCATCCAAAGTGATAGAACCTCTACCTATGATAGGTTTGGGAGTGTTATCTCCAAATCTAACCATACCACCTTTGTACTTGTCTAACTGAACAAATCTGTCTTTGTCACCTATCATATGATGAGAGCATCCACTGTCAATGATCCAATCTTTTCTGATGTCTGCTTTGTAGATAAGGGCTAGTTCTTGTTCTTCCTTTTCATCTGCAATGTCCATTTCCTCAAGCAACCTTTCCATATCTCTAAGGGCCAAGCAACCTTTCCATATCTCTAAGGGCAATGAAACCAATTTCATCTTCTCCTGAATCTTCATCGGTTACACCTTCTTCAGTACGATAACATTCCTTCTTATATTTGGGTTTGTAATCAGATCTAAACTTCTTGACTCTGGTGGGACATTTAGATGCAAAGTGACCTATCTTATTACATGAAAAACATTTGAATGGAAGCTATGCTTCATATTTACCTTTTCCTTTCTTTTCTCTTTTAGCAATCATAGCTATGATTTCTCCAAGTTTTTCATCAACTTCTTCTTTCGCATTGTGACGGGAGGTGTGTAAGGATTTCTTACCATGGACTGTGGCTTTGAAGGTTGTTTCACTTTTAGGTTCAGTCTTCAATCTTGATATCTCAAATGTAGAGATTTTGCTGATTAGAATCTCTCTCTTGATGTTTTGTGAGAATTGCATAGTTTCCTCTAGAATACTAATTTTGTTTTCATAGTCTAATGTCAAAGTAGTTAACAACTTATCTATTACATCTTCTTCTAATATTTCACCACCATTGTTCCTGATTCCGGATACTGCTTCATTTATCCTTTGATTGTAAGCTCTAATGTTCTCTTCTGGTACATCTCAAGACTGTTGTATTTCTTCATCCATGTCTTCCTGCGTGCATTCTTTGCTTGAACATCTCCTTCAAACATGTCTTCTATATACTTCCATATGGTATATGCTTTGTCAATCTTCTTGATTTCAGAAAATTCACTGTCAGATAAGGCACTGATTAGGGCTTCTTTGGCAATTGCATTATTGGTAAATGTTTCCTTTTGTCTATTAATAGTATCATCCTTTGCAAGGTCTTTCAGAGATGGAATTACAACCTCTTGTGTGGCAATTTCAAAGATCTCAAATCCAATGCACTATAGATGTGTTATCATTTTGTTTTTCCAATCCAAATAATTCTCTCCATCGAACTTAGGGCTTTGTTTTCTGAAGTAAGACATCTTGATCTACCTTAAGCTATTAGGCTTCTTCTCCAGGGCACTTGGCTCTGATACCAATTGTTATAGGAGAAAGACTCCAAAAGATAAGACAATGCCCCCTAGACCAGGAACATGCCCCCGAGTGTGACCAATTTCAATCCATGTGAGGTCAAGCAAAATATCGAAGATGACTGAAATAAAATGCATGAGCACACTAAAGCAGGAAAACTGACTAAAGCAGGAAAGCAAACTAAAGCAGGAAAGCAGAATAGCAACTGCGAGAAAGCCAAGAGATGCTGCGACAGATCAAGCATTGTGAAACAAGAGGCACCTGTTTACCAGGTTTTCACCATCTTGGCAGAAATTCTATTTTTGCTACAATGACACCTGATTACCAGGTTTTCATCAATGACACATTTTTCTCTTATTCTCTTTTTTTGTATTTTCAATTGTTTTTTGTTCTTTTTTTTTTTTTGATTTTTTTTGTATTTTTTCATTTTTTCATTTTTTTTGGCATTATCAAGGCGCCTATTTAGTAGGTTTTCACCAGGATAATAGATAAATCAAAGTGCTTGTTTGCCAGGTTTTCATTAAGATGATCATTTTTTGAGGACATTTTACAATTTTTAGGATTTTCTCAGAATGAAGTATATACATGAGCATGCAAAAGATATCTCAACTATATAATTTCTTCAGGTGAAGAGCATTGATGGGCTCTTTGAGTTGTTCACCCTCTGTAGTGGAGAGATGATAAGCGCCAGACCCAGATACTGTAGTAATAACATAAGGGCCAAACCAGTTTGGGTCAAATTTCCCTTTCTGAGTCTGCTGTTGCTGATTCTTAGGGTTCTCTCTCAGGACGAGAGCACCCATTTGGAAGTCTTTTGGTCTAACCTTCTTGTTATAGCTCTTAGATATCCTTTTTTGACATGCTCTGAGATGATCAAACGCCACCTTCCAACGTTCATCTAGTAAGTCAAGCTCTTGTAGCTGAGATATTCTGATATCATCATCTGTAATGAGGCCCTTCAGAGAGACTTGCAAGGTAGGAATCTCAACCTTGATATGTAGTTCTCCATTTGAATCGTAGACTAAAGCAAAGGGTGTGGCCCCTGTTGGAGTTCTTATACTGGTGCGATAGGCCCATAAAGCCGGATTAATCTAGAGATGCCGATATCATCCAAATTTGTGTACCGTACGATGCATGATTTTGAGAATTGTCTTGTTGGAAGCTTCAGCCTGTCTGTTACCATGGGGGTAATAAATAGATAAATAATGTTTAATAATCTTGAACTTAGTGCATAAATTTTTCATATCTGTGTTCTAGAATTGTCCCCCATTGTCAGTGATAATAGAGGAAGGTACACCATATCTCTAGATAATGTAGTTTAGTATGAACATAGCTACAGAATACTATAGCTACAGATTTGCTACCAGCTACACTGAGAGGCATTGCCTCAACCCATTTAGTAAAATAATCGACAGCAGTGATGATGTACTTATGCCCTCTCAAAGAAGACAGATATATCTGACCCACTAAGTCGAAAGCCCACTGTTGAAATGGCCAGAAAGTGATGAAGGGAATAAGCTCCTTGGCTGGAGCATGAATCAAATTACCATGGAGTAGACATTGTTTGCAAGACTTGGAAAACTGTGTAGCTTCCTTCTCCCTATCAGGCCAATAATAACCAGCTCTAATAATTTTATGAGCCAGTTCCAGACCATTTGAGTGAGAACCACAAATGCCTTCATGTACTTCCTCTAACCTACGTTTGGACTCATCAGGTTCTAGACACCTAAGGAGGGTACCGTCTAGATCCCGTCTATACAAGTCATTTTGTACGATGACATACCATGAAGCACTGCAGATTAGGTGATGTTTTTCATTTCTAGTATATGTGTCAGGAATAATTTGGTCATGGAGATAAGAGTAGATATGATGGTAGCGGGACGAATCATGTCCAATGACTGAACAGATCATCTGGGAGTCAGGAGAGTCATAGGTAGGGTAGCATAACTTCTCCACTAGGAACTCGTGTCTGAAATCATTCTCCAACATTTGTAACATAGAAGCCAAAGTAGCCATAGCATTAGCCACTTTATTATCCACCCTGGGAATTTTCTGAAAGGTAACATGTGCATAGTATTTCTTAAGACTGTCAACCATCTTTTTATAGGGCACTAGCTTTTCATCTTTTGTCTGATAGATGTTGTTCACTTTATTGATAAGTAGTTGTGAGTCTCCAAAGACTTTTAATTCATCCACTCGCTATTCAATAGTGATCTTTATCCCATTGATCAGAGCTTCATATTTAGCAGTGTTATTGGTACAAGGAAACATCATTTTGTATGCCTTTGGTAAGGATTATTGCTTAGGTGTGATAAACAAAATTCTAGCTCCCAACCCCTGTTGGGTGAATGAACCATCAAAGAACATTGTCCACATCTAATGCATGAGAAGCGTGATGGAATCATCTTGGAATTCTATCCTTAATGGTTGATTATTTGTAATGGGTGCTTCAGCTAACTAATTCGCAATCGCTTGCCCTTTGATGGCTTTCCTCTCAACATATGTAATATCAAACTCACTAAGGAGCATGACCCATTTAGCTAGTCTACCTGTGAGGGTAGCTTTACTGAGTAAGTATTTTAGTGGATCAATCTTTGCGATTAACCTAGTAGTGTGAGCCAACATGTAGTGTCATAACTTCTGGGAAGCAAACACCATTGCTAAGAAAGCCTTCTCAATTATAGAATAATTCATTTCGTAAGAGACCAATGTTCTGCTGATGTAGTAAACGACTCTTTCTTTATGATTTTGATCTTCCTGGGCCAAGAGAGCACCCAGAGATGTTTCCATTCCTGAGATATATAAGATCAAAGGCTTCCCCTGAATAAGAGGCATCAATATAGGTGGATTGGCTAGATATTGTTTGATCTTTTGAAAGCCTTGTTCACATTCTTTGTTCCAGCGATAAGTCACACCTTTATGCAGAATTTTAGTGAATGGTAGTGACTTGTCAGCTAATTGTGAGATGAAACATCTGATAGATTGGAGCCAACCTTGGAGACCTCTGATTTGTTTGATATTAGGAGGTGGAGGCATTTCCATTATAGCTTGTACCTTTGCCAGATGCACCTCAATTCCTTTCGCAGAGATGATATAGCCCAACAATTTTCCTGAAGTAACCCAAAATGCACATTTCTTAGGGTTAAGATGCAATCTAAATTTTTCCATATGATCTTGTATAGGACCTAGATCAATGAGATGTGTCTTTCTATCCATTCTTTTAGCAAGTGTGTCATCCACGTAGTCTTCCATTGTCCTATGCATCATGTCATGAAATATGGTAGTAACAACTCTTTGATAAGTCACTCCAGAATTTTTTAAACCAAAGGGCATAACGTTCTAGCAAAATGTACCCCTTGCACAAGTAAAAATGGTCTTTTGTTGGTCCTTTAGCGCAATTTTGATTTGATTATAGCCAGAGAAACTGTCCATTAGCGAATACATCTCATATCTTGCTGTCATGTCGATGATCATGTCAATATTGGGAAGTGGAAAATCATCTTTTGGACATGCCAAATTTAGATCTCTGAAGTCTGTACAGACTCTGATAGATTTGTCATGTTTAGTCACTGGGACTATATTAGAGATACACTCTGCGTAATCAATCGCTCGGATGAACCTAGCTTTTAGAAGTTTTTCCAATTCTGCCTTGATCAATAAAGCCACATGCGGATGCATCTTTCTAAGTTTTTGTTAACTAGTTTGACACGTGGAGCTATCGATAAGTGATGCATAATGAGATTAGGATCCACACCCAACATGTCAGAATACATCCATGCAAAAGTTATCTTTTTCTCCTGGAAGAATTCTGTGAATTCCTTCAGTTCCTCTGTAGACAATGACTTGGCCACATGAATGATATGTGGATGTTCTTCTATTCCCAAATTTATTGGCTAATTTGGCTCAATTAACATTGATGAGTGTTCCTGCAAGTGAGTCAGAAGCACATCAAGTATCTCATCTTGAGGCGCCTCAGAGAGGTTTTCACCTTTGGATATGTCTTTTCTTTTTACTTTTTTTGGCTCTGATACTGCCATAATGTGGTTTTCACCATCAGAGTGCCTATTTTTTATTCTTTTAATTTTCTGACTAAGATACTTGATGTCAGCCTCGGTCATGTTGACACTTTCTTTACTAGTGGAGGACGTCAGGGTTCCACAGCGTGAAGGTAGTAGGCTAGGGTGTAATCATTATGGAATGTAAGGACTTCACTGGATGAAGAAGGGGAATTCCAGTCTATTAATTTAGGATGTTGGAGGGAAAGAGATGTGAAAGACTTGGAATCATTAGGCCTTTCACTAGACCCCTCACTTACATCGAGAAGTCTTTCATAAGATCCTCCTGACAAACTATCAAACTCATACTCATGAGAGTCTGTATCCGAACTCTGACTTGGGTGCTTGTACCATGAAGGTTTTTGAGTTCTTGCAACACTAGCCTGTTCTTGTGTCAACCACTCTTGAAATTCTGGTGGCATGTACTATTCACTTTGGAAGTTAGGATCTTGTAAGTCTTTCCATTGCTCAAAAGTTAGTGTCTTAAATGGAGTGGTTTGATCAGAATCACTGTCAATTTCAACTTTACTAGTCATGGTACAAACTTATCTGGCTCAGCAAATAATGCTGCCAGGTTTGGAGGGATGGGATAAGGAAAGCAATCCTCATCTGAGCTATCTTCTATAGTGTTGACTGTAGCTGTGCCTTCAGATTCTAGTGAAGGCTCTAATTTTGGCACAAATTTATTGATCCCTGGATGAAACGAGACCTTTTTGAAACCTAAACCAGTGGTGTCTTTTGTCTTTTGACCTATAGCTTAAATAGGTTCAAGTAACCATTACCATTCACCCATATTGGGCCACTCCCTTTGTACCCAAAATGTTTCATAATCTTAAGACCTT
Source organism: Thuja plicata (assembly GCA_018584345.1). Classification (NCBI taxonomy): domain Eukaryota; kingdom Viridiplantae; phylum Streptophyta; class Pinopsida; order Cupressales; family Cupressaceae; genus Thuja; species Thuja plicata. The sequence continues at coordinate 593,151 of MU223250.1, forward strand.
CATTGTTGGGATTTAGTTCACAAGCCGGGGTAGTCTGTTCAGCTATATTCTTTCCTTTACAAAGCCAAGCCTTAATAGCTCTTTCCTCATCTTCATTTTCCAGTGGTGTAGAAGACTGTACAAAGACACCATCATAAACTATCTCAGGAGTAGCGAAAGATTTTTTGTTCGTAGAAGGTCTCCCATAAGAACGGGGAGATGGAGGTAATGCTGCTAATGAGAGGACGGGTTCTATTTGATATCCTCCCATGCCTATGTCTATGATTTTTAGGGTATGTTCCATATCTTTGAGCTTGGCATTACAGATTTCTGTGTATTCTCTATTAGTTGGAACAAGACTGTCAACTGATTGAGTGAGAGCATTAAAAGAAGAGCCCATACTAGTGGGAACTGTCACCTTTGCGCCTTGAAAAGAAAACTTAATACACTGATGGTATGTAGAAGGAACCACCTGCATCTCATGGATCCACGGTCTTCCTAGCAAGATATTATATGCAAGAGGAAGTTCTAGCACCTGACATATGACATTTCTTTCAACTGGTCTGACTCGAATGGGGAGGACAACTATACATTTAGATTTTCTCTCTTCTTCATCATAGGCTTTTATGGTAATTATTTTGTGAGAATCTATGCGATCTTTTCCATAACCTAGCTGAGCAAGAAAGTGGGCAGAGCAAATATTAAGACCAACACCGTTATCAATGAGGACGCAGCGGACTAGCTATTTTCCGATGATGACTTCTATATGCAGGGGAGCATTGTGCGGGTGACTAATTGAGTGATCATCTTCTTCAGAGAAGGATAGATAATGCGGTGTAGTCAAGTGACGCACCATGGATTGAAACTGATCCAAATTGATATCTTTGGGGACATTAGCTTCTATGAGAGCTTTGTCCAGAATCTACCTATGAGCAGGCAAGATCTTCAATAGCTCAAAAATAGTTATCTGAACATTGGTTCTTTGAAGTTGGTCAAGAATGCTATAACAAGTAGTAGGAGGCGTAGGGACCACCTTCGTGGTCTTGTTGGCAGAGCCAACAATTTTCTTATTTGCAGTTTGTTTTGGGGCGGACATAGCAGTAGAAGGGTTAGGACCCTTGATAGTGATTTTAGCCTGAGATCTAGTAACAACGTTTGCACAATCTCGAGATGTTTCAGATTCCAATAATCGAGACCCAGGGCCTCTCAAGACAAATGAGGTTCTAGGTTTAGAAGCATTCCCACTTCCTTTTCTAGTAAACATATTGCAATATTCCACTTGCATTGGTTGAATCATGTTGATAACATTATCATAAGTGGTATGCACGTAATTAACTTTGGCATTATTAGTCTGATCTTTGGAGGACTCGCCTTTCTCATGATGAGGAAAGGGATCTTTGAATTCTTGATGATCCAAATTCTTGTTATGATTCTCCACAATGATAACCTTGTTATCAATCAAATCTTGGACTTTATGACACAATTGGAGGCATGTAGTATTCTTATGACCTTTGTTTTGGTGGTAGTCACAGTAAGTATTCTCATTCCACCAATGAGGTTGTGGTTGCGGATCGTATAGACATTTCCCCAAAGGAGCAAGAATCTGATTTTGCACCATCGTTTTGAAAACCACATCAAGCGGTTCTCCCGAAGAGGCAAATTCATGCTTGGGTCGCGATGCCCAAGGTTTGTTGCCAGAAAATCTAGAAAGCTTCTATTCTCATAGCTTGTTTTATCATACTATCAAAATTAAGGTGACCTTGAAATTGGATTTGATACCCAAAATTAGGGGTGAGATTATCCAAGAATATATCAAGTTTCTCAGATTCAGGTATTTTGCGAGGGTATTTAGTACAAAGTTGTCTCCATCTTTGGAGAAACATCAAGAATGGTTCTCCTTGCCTCTGCTTAAGGTTGCAAAGGTCCCTTATATTGATAGGATGTTGAATATTGTGAGAATAATGTTGTATAAGGAGATTGTCAATCTCATCAAAAGTCTTGATACCAGTGGGTAGTCGCGAGAACCACTCCATGGCGGGTCCACCCAAACTTCATGGAAAAAGATGCATCAAATATATTTGATCATGTATAAACTCCATTGATAAGGCACCAAATTCTCTTAAATGATCCCAAGGATCAGTGGTACGTAGATACTTTTCGTGTTTAGGAAGCTCTACACCTTTGGGGAAAGGTAGCATAACAATACTCCTATCAAAAGGAAAAGGACATATACTTTCCATTGTGAATTGTTGCGTAGGATTATCCTTATCCTTCATAAGTTGGCTGATTTGACCTTGCATGTCTTGAATTATTTTATGCAATTTGGAGGTTTCAATTTCCTCTTCTTTAGCGACAAGCGTTTCCACTTGGAAGTTTGCGGGTAACTTGACCCCTTATTTTGCCAAATTTAGGAATTATTTTTCTTTGTCTTCTGCAAGGAGTATTTCCATCATTTTGATGAGAGATTTATTAGACTTTGTTGCGTCTATGTCATTTTGAGTTATTGGCTCATCATCATTACCAAGGATTTCATAAATACTATAAGTCTGATCTTGACCTTGGTGATGTTCCTCTTCTTGATGACCTTGTTCATGTTGGGATTGGTCATGATATTGTGTTTAATAGAAAGGAGATGTCATGTTGTTAACGTGAGATTGTTCTATATACACTCCTTCAGTACGAGCATGAGTATCGCATGGAGGACTCGTAGCCAATGTGATTTTCAATGAATCAAAAGGATTGAAGTGTTGGAAAGGATCAGTAAGGCAGCGAGGATCGTTAATAGGATCGACCCAAACGTGTGATTTTTTGAAGCCTAGTTGATCTGAAAGAATTGGATTATGCTGATCTTGAAAGAAATGATTAGAACAAAATTGAAGCACTGGTTTCTGATTAGGACTCGGATCTATACTGAATGGGGAAGAGGAACATGAGGATCCCTCTTGATTATCAACTTGAATAACGTGTTCAGAATGACCTTTTCCTTGATTGCGAGGTTTACCTCTACCTTCTCCAGAACCGTGTATGGGAAAAATATTACCGCTGCTAGTCCTAACAGGCATAGACAAAGCTCATATGAGAGGAAACTTAAGATCTGACTCAAAACTCTACCTCTGAGGTATCGAGAAAAAAGAGGTAATAAGCTAGAGCAGCCTAGGTGTGAAATGCACCTAGCACGAGTCGTCAAGAGTATGGCTAGAATAGCCAAGATATGACTATCATGTCGCAAGGTACAAAAAAACACAAAAAGATAGGATGAAGAGAAAGAGACAAGACAATTTTGAGTAATAATCAGTCAGTTCACAACTCGATACAACTAGTTTTAGAGTGCAGACAACGAGGAAATAAGCAATCAGACCCCAGACAAAAGGCAGATCAGGCAGATAAACAGACTCAGTTTTTGAGATAAAAACCAGATTTTGAGACACAGTGAGAACTGTTCTCTGACGCAATTTCCAGGTTTAGGATAGTTTTATGATGATACAAATTAAAAATCTCTGTTTCAAGGTGACAAGCACTCATTACAGACACGAGGTTCCAACCAAGCAGTAGTGACACAAATAGTAGTAATAAACAGTTCTGCCAAGGACAAAGCAACTTGGCAGAATAATGGGAGTCTTTGTTTGATGATGATTCAAATAGTTTAAGACTAAAAAATAAACACTCAATTATCCCTACAAAGAAAATTGGTTGCGAAGACAAAATCTGTGCCCCGCTGTCTTATGCATATGCATGCACCTCACACATCAGTGTCACCCTCGAAAGAGCGCCTGTGTTTTTGGTGTTTCCAAGGACTAAGTATATATGTTTGAAGGTTACCCTTAAAACAGGGGCCAACGTTATATACCACTTCAAGCATCCAGGTGCATACCTATGTCGAGAATCTAGGGGAGATATTCTTCCCTCTCCCTGCGCACAAATTATGTCTCCTTTCGTAGGTGAACCAGGTAGGAATCTAACTAAGAGAGTGTTTAGTAGGATTTCGTTCACAATAACCTTTTGTGCCTTTGATACAGAGCTAGGGCCTCATAGCAACACCGACACTTGTAAGTCATACACCCTTGCAAGCAAGGCTAGGAGTGGCACCCCTCAGTACGACAAACAAGGCTTTCTCACGGTGATAGTCAAAATCATGAGAATGAAGCTACCGGTCTTTGGATTCTTTGGACTAAACAAAGAAGACTTTGTTAGAGTGAGGTGGAATCACCGGTGATAGGTGTGTACTCACTTGGGTCATTCCTGGAGGTTCAAATTTTGGCAGGCCGTCTAAAGGTGACACAGCTTGGTTCAGATTCAAGGGTTTTATTTTCTGATTCTCTCAATGAGAGAGGAGCATACTTGTCTACCTTTTCACATCACCCAAACACATCAAGCATATTCATCACCGAGATAGTTTCACTCCACCAAATCTACAAGGGTTTCTGATTCTCTCAAAGAGAGAAGAGCATAATCCCCTAACAAGTAGAAGTGCTAAAGATTTGCTATCTTTCTTTTCTTCCCCAAGTATCCCTGATGCTAGCAATATCTGGGTCTCGGTTTCATCCATGGGCATCACTTCCATGTAATGAAGAGCCTATTCCCCTACTTTGCTATCGGGGTCCTTACAAAATTTTAACAAAGCCCTATTTAAACTATGTGAAAGAAAAACAGTAAACAAACATGATGTTTTGATTATGCCTTTGACAATCGTCCTGCAAGCAAACTGTTAGAAAGTTTTTTGATGTTTGACAAGCGAACCTCCAAACCACTGTTATGCTATAGTAGAAATCAGAAACAAGAAAATCACAATAGAGAGCAGATGTCAGAAAAAAGTAGCAACTTACAAATTCTAGAAATTAAATGTTTGTCTACTAAATTTCGCGTGAGAAAGTACTTCCCTGCACGCGAGAAAGTACTTTGAGGTGTGCGAGCTCTTTGTTTCTTCACGCGATAGAGTACTACAAAGAGCAAAACTTTGCATTGCTCAACTTGAATCCTCGAATGAGAATCCATACCAGTGCTGTATGGACGTATGACAGAGTTCCCAAATCACTGTCAAAAAGTTCAAAAATGAGGCCAGAAATCATTTTTTCTGCCCCACGGTGGGTGCCAAAATGTGTGTGCTTGAATGTGGACTCTAAATCAGGCACAAACTCAGCATAGTCTTTAATCAATTGTTCAATTCACAAAGACAAACATGAATTTTTTATCCAGCAAATTCAATTGAAGTGACTTGTTGCCTCCTAATCAGTTGGGGATGTCGAATTTACTCTTAGAATGAGAGCCAACAACCTGACCATTTCTAACATGCGGGATTTGTAAAGCATGAGAGAATATGAAATTGCCATTAATCCATGAATGCACTACAATTAATCTATGAAATGAGATTTCTCTTAATCTAGAAATAAATTGCAATTAATGCATGGAATCAAATACAACTAGTCTAGAATTGAAATTGCAACTACTCTATGTAATGAAATTGCAAATAATTTAATAAATGAAATACTCTTAATCGAAAATTCAAATGCTCTTAATCTAGAATTGAAATTGCATTTAAACTAGAAAGCTTGAGAGATGAAATTGAGATGTTAGATATGTAAATGAATTGGAAATAAGCTCAACATATCATTAATCCAAATTGAAATTAATCTAATTATGCAATTTAAACTCAAAAGCATGTTACGATCAATGCAAATTTCACTATAAGTTTGATGCTCTCAAAAATCATCCTACCAAATGAAGAAAATGAGGTCTAATTTATAGAAAAGCGATGGAAAGATGGTGAAGAGTTTCTTGAAAAGAAATGGTTGCCTCTTCATTTTAAGAGATTGAAATTAAGACAAAAAGCATGAATTATTTAATTAAAAGGATGGATTATTGCCACATGAGTGACCTTTCACATGGAATTATGGAATTCCTTTTTGAGGATAATTCACCCAATCAATTAAATAACTATTTAATTCCTTTTATGTATATTAGCTAAAGGGGGTGGAATTAATTTAATTTAAAAGCACTCAGGACTTTAAAATAAAATTAATTAATCATAGGGATTTTTAGCTAATAAATTTTGAGAATTTAGGAATTAAATATAATGTCAGATTTATGCAAATTTGGGTTTTCTACATTTGAGATTCAGTCAATTAAAGTCAATTAGAAGAAGAATTTTCCTAGTACAATAGGACTTTGAAGATGAGAAAATTCACCAATATTGATTGGATTAAAAGGTGCCAATTTTGGGGTGTTACAGGTGGGCCCTGTACAATGCAGAGATGAGTTAAATAAGGTGCAGTTTCGGAAAGATCACATGGCTTGGTTGGTGACTTAAAAGAAAGATGTGGAAGATCTAGCATCTAAGTCATTGAGCAGTGTTGATGCGTGTCCAAGTTGATAAGTTGCGTCCACAGTTAGTGAACTCAGGGTAAAGTAACTTGTGGCCAGGTTACGGAAGATCGAAGGGTTGACTTGATGACTTATGGAGAAGATGCATGAGATCTATCATTTAAGTGATCAATTCATGCTGACATGTGTCCCAAATGAATAGTTGTTTCTATGAAGTAATGAGAGCCACCTGATGAAAGAGATGTTGAAGATCTACGGTCCAAATTTAAAGTTCTCAAAGTGGTCAACAGTGAACCGTTAAGCTGTGAGTTTCAAACCATGTGAATTGAATGTAGAGTGTGTAGCCACTTCAGTAGAATTCAATGTGAAAGACTGATTTGATTGAAGCCATATAATTCATTACTTAAGCTTGAAGCTACCATAATTATCAAAGTCATTGAAGTGAAGATCAAAATTGCAGCGATTTTGAGTTCTGTTAGAAAAATTGCAGAACGGGTACATCTTCTCTAATACAGTAAAAATTCATGCTTTCAGTAGGGTTTGGAATTCTTAAATAGTTATAGTATTATTAATATAATATGATAATCATTCCCGTAAGAAACCTTGAATTTAGAAGATGGCCCCTAGGATTGAATTCTCTGGAAATGTGGAGTAGAAAAATAGAAATGTACGAGATGACCTTATCTAGCAATTAAGTGGGTTTACAAATTATTGTACCCAGATTAAGAGAATTGTTCAAGTACGTCATCGTTTTAGAGTTTGGGAGGGCTTTTATGATGTGGGTAGATGGGCCAAACACGCCAACACCAGCACAAGTAGTTTAAACCTGTTCAAAACTGATTATAGCCAGAGAAATGCTCCCTCCCTAGATTGTAATATATGGGATCTAGATGTAGGCAAGTTGATAGTTCCTGGAGTATTTATGGATATAGATCTATTAATCATGATAGCCAAAACATATGGTAAAGTATCCAGGGTCTTGAGAGATACAGAGGGAAATGTATTGTTGACTCTCACAGCCGATGAAATTATAAAGGTTTTCAATTTAAGTGACCTCTCAGTTCAAATGGATGATATTGATTTTGACCACTTCAAAGAGGTATATCAGACTCAGAAGGAATACTATAGGAATGCGGCTTTGAACGGATATTTTAACAAGATAGAAGGTCTAATTTTAGTAGACATAAAGGATTCCAAAATAGTCAGGCCAATGAGATGGTATTCATTAATGATGCATATGATTTTATTCAATAATGCTAATTATTTTGAAGAAGAAACGAATCTCACCAAGTTTCAGGATGATGAGGATCTGCCTATTCAATTGTGGAAATTGATTTGTCTTGGGACAGAAAAGATACTAGTTTCATAAATTTTGATACATATTTTTCTTCTAGGCTTAGAGCATTATTATGTAAGGACAACCCTAGGATTAATACAGATGTATTGAGACTTTTGAGACCATTAGAATATGCTCCATAATTGAAGATTGTTCACAATTGGGGTGATTTCATTTTATACCATGTCTCAATAGTCATTAGGGTTTATGGCTTCAGAGGAACTCCAAATGTCCTCCCTTACAGGGTGCCACTCAAGATTGGTTTGGCAGAGATTCTTAGGCAGTTAGGTGGATTACAAGAGGAAGCCTTAACTGGTAAAATGAAAGGTAGTATTTTCCCTACCCTCACGAGAGTCCATCATTTTAAAATCACAAAAGGGGGATGGACCCAATTTGATAAATACCTAGATCCATACTAGTTAGCAACATCAGTGGTGAGATGTTCAGATAATGAAGGTTTTATCATTGACATGTTCAGAAAAAGAACCAAATGCCTGGCGTTAGATCATCAATTCAATTTCCCAAAAGATATAATAAGAAATGAGTTTGATCTGATGGAACAAGAAATTAAAAAGGAAAAGTGGTTGGCTTATAGAAAATCTTTAGATTTTATCCACAATTTTGATAGATCATATGATCCCTTGAAGGCATTTACATCTTGGGCAAAGAAAATAGAATATTTGATGAACATGTTTGAGGAAATAATGCAAGCCCTAGATTAGAAGAAAAAAAAAGTGGTGGAAGCAGAGCTAGAAAGGCTAAGATTCTTCTGAGCAGGGTCTCATAAGGTAGGGTTGTCCCACCAGGGAGGTATGTAGTTTACCAGCAAAGGGGTTACAACACAATTTTGCCCAGAGATGAAAAGAAATCTGAGCAAAAGGGAAAAAGGCCAATGGATACCAGTGCCCAGACATTTCCATTCCAAAAAAGGAAGATGGTGGAAGAAAAGGACCAACAACAGGGTGATGTCTATTCCCCTTCTCAGTCTCCCATGCATTTGGATGACATAACCATTGGTGAAGAATTGGCGAGGATGGGAAATACTGGACACATTTTTGTCACAGCCCAGGAATTATAGGAGGGAGTGCCAAAGGCACCCAAGCATGTAGTGTTGGATGTTTCAATAGAAGAATTTGTTGGAAAAAGTTGGATCCTATAACCAAATAGGCTAGTGATGATTTTTTATCTAATGATGAATTTGTAAGGATACGACTTTCATCCAATTCCTGTGGAAAGATACTAACAACAGAAAGGATGAAGTCATTAGCTTCGTCTGGCTGAGTGATGAGGTGTATGTCTCCTGGAAGGACATGTAAATTATGGGTGATCAAGAAGAAGGTGATAATATGCAAGTGGACAGTTAGGCCCAATAGATTGGATGATTCCGGTAAAGTATGAAGATCCTACATCACCAACATCAAATACAACAGACTCCAGGTGGCTGGTTCCGAACAACTTTGAAGCAGTTACAAGTACCAAGTGGTCAAGATACAAAATATGTTAAATATCTATTGTAACAAGAGTAGTTATCACTCCATTATCTATTTTCTCTTTTTATTGAGTTATCAGTTTTGTCCTTATTCCAAAGGGGCTAAAAATTTTGGATTGTAAACGATTTGTAGAAGTTTTCAGTCAAGAGAGGAAATATAGTATAATTTGTATTAGATAGTTTTAAGAAATCAGAAATAAAGTTGAGAGATCTTTTGCAAGTTATTGAAGAGGTCATCTCTGAGTAATTTTTGTATACTGGAATAAGATTTTATGAATTTAATACAAGGATCTGGATTCCAATCCCTCGTGTTATGTGTCTTGTGAGTTATGAATTTTATGATTCATTAGCATAATTTTCTTTATGTTTATGTACTTGTTTGAGAGTTCTGATCTAGGATCATAATAAATTAGGCTTTGATTAATGCATAAATTCATTTGACACATGCTAGGATTCTATTAGTAGTAGGGGTTTGGGTAATTGTGTTATGATTTAAAAATATCTGGTGAATATGGGTTTCAGTATATATTGTATCTGATCATAATATAGCCTAATGGATAAAGCACTGATCTAAAGCTGACAAGTTATGTATTATTACATATCTAGTTGCATATTGGTTGTTTTTACCTATAAAAAAACATTTAAATCCATTAAGTCTATATTTTTATAAGTTTGTTGTGAATTCCTATCTCATACTCCATTTTATGGTTGATGTTCAATGGATAATTATCTAATTATCTAGTATCTCCTGTTTATGTTGAGTATTATCAAAAGGTAGAAGAATTAGTACCATATAATGTTGGAAACACTGAGAGGTGGGGGGGTGAATCAGTGTTTAACCTATTATTCTATTTCAGCAATTTTAAACATAAATCAATTATATATCACTTGAATCTTAACACAAGATCACATAACACATAATATGATTACGGGGAAACCTTGATTAGAGGAAAAGACCGGTGGGAATTAGTACCCACAAATATTGCACTAGTATAATGAACCTGTTAAAGTTCCTTTGCCCTGTTAGGAGAAGTCTTTACAATGCAAGTACAATGACCTGGTTAAAGGCCTGACCCTGTTAGGTGTCTTTTACAAACAACCCTGTTAGGGGTGAAGACTCACTATCCAAGAGCTCATTGCTCAATGAGAAAGAAGGCTACAACCTCCTGACAATAGATATGCACTATATCCAAAAGTGAACTGTTGTATATGACACAGATGTCTAATTAGTTCTAGTTATGCGCTTATGCTCTTATCTTCTTTTAGGGCTCTATGTCATACTGACATCTTTATACTACTCTTTTATATCTCTACTCTGCATATTTCTTTGACACCGCAAATATATCTTTTCATTACATATATATATGTTTATGCCTGAATAGATGCGACTATGAATAAGACCTTAGTCGGCCCAAAAACAATATTCACAACGCTTCCAAATGAATTGGCTTAAGCATGTTTACAATAATGTTTAATACATGATTACAAAATTACTGTAATAGGCGCTTAGCCTTTACATAACAAAAGATTACACGCTAATCAAAAATATGAAGTCAGCTCCATACTCTGTATTCTGAATTGCTAGTGTGCTTGTTCTTTTTGTAACTTATCCATACTGACATTTCGTACCATGCATGTATAGGGTAAGCATAAAAACATATCATAGAGCTTATGTTTGAAGTTGCTTAGTCTGAATCATCTCAATTTTGAACTCCTGGCAATACTGGCAATAGTATGGGGGATAGTTCGGAGAGTGATGATGATTTTTGGGGGAGAGGAGAGGAGGTATTGGGGGATAGGGCCAAGGAGGGAGAGATGGATGTGGCCATAGGAGGTATGGACGTAGATCCTTCTAATCTTGAGAGACTCACATAGTAGGTGTCCGATCTTCAGGCTAGAATTGCATCATCTGATGCATGTGCCACTGCTTTGGAGGCTAGAGTGACAACAACTGAGGCCAGGACAAGTGCTACGGAGGCTAGAGTTGCAGCAGTTGAGGCTCGAGATTGACAGGCTTGAGCTGAGGCTCAGTCATTCATTAACAGTGTACAGGATGCCTCACATCAAGATGTTCTGGACTTGTACTATAGATCTGGGCGTGATGCTCAGAGAGAGATTGAGTACTGGAGATTCCATTATGGGGGTGAAATTCCTGCAGAGCAGAGAGTATCTAGTTATACATCCTCTTAGAGATCCAGCAGAGCGCAGAGATCACAGAGATCACTGAGAAGCGGTGTGGGAGCTCCTGGTTCATCACAGAGGCCAACTTCTGACATGCCACCCCCTCGTCCACCTCTTGGCAAGGGTGGGGGTAGCACATGTTGATCCCCTTATGTATCATGTACCATTTTTGTTGTGATGTTCATTTGATATACTCTAAGTAGCATCCACTTTTGTATTTCCACACACTGATATTTTACGATATATATGTTGATTACCTTCCTTTGTTGAGACTTGTGACTGTTCATTGTACTTAGATATTTTGATTTATATGAGATGCAGCTTAGTGTTTTTGATATGATGTGCAATGGTTTACTTGCTATATGTATGATTCTATATGATGTGGTTTCAGATGATGAGATGTTTATGCAATATGATTGCTATGATGCAAACTCTTAGATGGATGATTTTTTTCCTATGATACTGACATGTTTATGAAGGATGGTGAATATGAGATGCTTATGGATGCATGTGATTTATGATTTACCATGTATGCACTACTATATTGTTTTTTTTGTTGTTCTGATGCACTTAAATGGAATGAATGCAATCTATTATGCATAAAATATTTGAGTAATGCATGTGTTAATTAGAAAGAAGTTAGTTTGGATAGATATTCTCTGGGTTTGATCAATTAGACATTGAATGATAGAAATGATTTTTTTGCTTTTTTGATAGATATGAATTGATAGAAAGGATGGGTGTCCCAAGTCGCTGCCCCTGTTTCTAATATTTGTCATCATTGCATCTTTTTTTGCATTTTTTGAAATTCCGAAGAGAGTCCAATGTATCCAGATCTCATACCACCCAGATACCGCCACAACCTGTTGATAAGTAGAAGGATTAGAGAGATTGAATAGAAAGAGAACCTAGGGCACCCAAATATTGACCATCTGGGTTCAACTATGTTCCCTGTTTGAAAAGAAAGAGAGTCCAAAAACACCCATATATTGACCATATGGATACCGCTTTGTCCTCTAAATAAACTAAATCGAAGAAACCAAGATAGAACTCCTATGCATCCAGAGTCCATTTGGATAACACCACGAGCTCTTGATTCCAAAAAAAGGGAAATCCAAAGCAAACAAGATAGATCTCCTATGCCCCTAGAATCCATCTAGATAGCATTGTGAGCTCTTGATTGCAACATAAAGGGAAAGACAATAGAAACCAAGATAGAACTCCGAACTGCTTAGAGTCCATCTGAATAATGTTGCTAGCTCTTAATTCTAAAAAAAAAGGGAAAGCCAAAGCAAACCAGATAGAACTCCTATGCCCCTAGAGTCCATTTGGATAGCATCGTGAGCTCTTGATTGCAACATAAAGGGAAAGACCATAGAAACCAAGATAGAACTCCAAAGTGCTCAAAGTCCATCTGAATAGCATTGCAAGCTCTTGATTCTATAAACCAAACAAGAAAATAAAAGAGAAGGAATGTCCAATTCTTTCCCAGGGTTAAGCTCAGGAACTACGTGGCTGCTAGATAAGTGACAGCGCCTACCGCATTTATCCTAAATCATGGCCATGGAATCAAAATGAACATTCAACAGACAACAATCAAAGAAAATAACCAAAAAATCTAGAAAATCCAAGCTCTTGATTCCGTAAAGAAAAGCCAAAGAAAACAAGATAGAACTCCTACGCCCCTAGAGTCCATGTGGATAGCATCATGAGCTCTTGATTGCAAAAAAAGAAAAGACCATAGAGACCAAGATAGGACTCCAATGTACCTAGAGTCTATCTGAATAGCACCGTGAGCTCTTGATTCTATAAAATAAACAAGTAGATAAAAGAGAAGGAATGTCCATTTCTTTCTCAGGGTTAAGCTCAGATTATGGAATTGCGCAGCTGCCAGATAAGTGACAGTGCCTACCGCATTTATCCTAAATCATCATGCCCCTAAAATTGAAGTGAACATTCGGCAAACAATAATCAAAGAAAATAAGTCACGATCTTTCATAGCTACTCTCCTCACATGGTGGATCCTAGAGTAGTGTAAGAACATAACTACAAAATATAGAATGACATCTGACCGACTGACTGACCTAGTCAACATTTTTTGGATGGTTCCTTGATGCAGTTGGATTCTCTTGATTGGCTTGACTCTTTGGATAGGCTTGATTGGCTTGATTGCTTGAGTGTGTCTGGTTTCAGTAACAGATTACTCAAATAAGATTGACCCGTCTTGTTTGAGTGTATCCATTAATGTGTAAGATGATTGATATGATTTGATTGATTGATTGTGATCGTGTTGGTAGCTGATCAAGCTGTGTCAGATGGGCCCCATGCTGGTTCACAAAGCTCATGATTGTGACAATTGATAGATTGGTTTGGTTGCCAGTTGCTTGTTGATTAATTTGATAGATTGATAAAGCTATGTAACAAGAGTATTTATCAATCCATTATCTATTTTCTCTTTTTATTGAGTTATCAGTTTTGTCCTTATTCCAAAGGGGCTAAAAAATTTGGATTGTAAACGATTTGTAGAAGTTTTCAGTCAAGAGAGGAAATATAGTATAATTTGTATTAGATAGTTTTAAGAAATCAGAAATAAAGTTGAGAGATCTTTTGCAAGTTATTGAAGAGGTCATCTCTGAGTAATTTTTGTATACTGGAATAAGATTTTATGAATTTAATACAAGGATCTGGATTCCAATCCCTCGTGTTATGTGTCTTGTGAGTTATGAATTTTATGATTCATTAGCATAATTTTCTTTATGTTTATGTACTTGTTTGAGAGTTCTGATCTAGGATCATAATAAATTAGGCTTTGATTAATGCATAAATTCATTTGACACATGCTAGGATTCTATTAGTAGTAGGGGTTTGGGTAATTGTGTTATGATTTAAAAATATCTGGTGAATATGGGTTTCAGTATATATTGTATCTGATCATAATATAGCCTAATGGATAAAGCACTGATCTAAAGCTGACAAGTTATGTATTATTACATATCTAGTTGCATATTGGTTGTTTTTACCTATAAAAAAACATTTAAATCCATTAAGTCTATATTTTTATAAGTTTGTTGTGAATTCCTATCTCATACTCCATTTTATGGTTGATGTTCAATGGATAATTATCTAATTATCTAGTATCTCCTGTTTATGTTGAGTATTATCAAAAGGTAGAAGAATTAGTACCATATAATGTTGGAAACACTGAGAGGTGGGGGGGTGAATCAGTGTTTAACCTATTATTCTATTTCAGCAATTTTAAACATAAATCAATTATATATCACTTGAATCTTAACACAAGATCACATAACACATAATATGATTACGGGGAAACCTTGATTAGAGGAAAAGACCGGTGGGAATTAGTACCCACAAATATTGCACTAGTATAATGAACCTGTTAAAGTTCCTTTGCCCTGTTAGGAGAAGTCTTTACAATGCAAGTACAATGACCTGGTTAAAGGCCTGACCCTGTTAGGTGTCTTTTACAAACAACCCTGTTAGGGGTGAAGACTCACTATCCAAGAGCTCATTGCTCAATGAGAAAGAAGGCTACAACCTCCTGACAATAGATATGCACTATATCCAAAAGTGAACTGTTGTATATGACACAGATGTCTAATTAGTTCTAGTTATGCGCTTATGCTCTTATCTTCTTTTAGGGCTCTATGTCATACTGACATCTTTATACTACTCTTTTATATCTCTACTCTGCATATTTCTTTGACACCGCAAATATATCTTTTCATTACATATATATATGTTTATGCCTGAATAGATGCGACTATGAATAAGACCTTAGTCGGCCCAAAAACAATATTCACAACGCTTCCAAATGAATTGGCTTAAGCATGTTTACAATAATGTTTAATACATGATTACAAAATTACTGTAATAGGCGCTTAGCCTTTACATAACAAAAGATTACACGCTAATCAAAAATATGAAGTCAGCTCCATACTCTGTATTCTGAATTGCTAGTGTGCTTGTTCTTTTTGTAACTTATCCATACTGACATTTCGTACCATGCATGTATAGGGTAAGCATAAAAACATATCATAGAGCTTATGTTTGAAGTTGCTTAGTCTGAATCATCT
>MU223250.1:631052-664036 GCA_018584345.1 Thuja plicata
ATGAAAGGCATTAAAGCCTCTTCCAAATTTGTATCTCATAAAAATCATCCGGACACCCTTTACAAGTACTCCAACTAAGCCTTCTCACACAAATTTTCAAGGGTACTGACTTTGCTTGACTGAAAATATTTAACATGGTCACTCCAAATTTGTTCCAAATTTAGGAGTACCAACAGGTGTCACAACTTTTAGACCGGGCTAATAGGCCTAATTAGGGCTCCAAATGCACTACAAGTGCTCTTTCTCCTATGCCAAAATACAAAGTAAGCATGGAGGGATGTGTGGAAATGTGAAAAAACTCAAAATCCAAGATTTGAGCCTTGGTGAATCCCCAATCAAAATCTATAATGACTATCCTAAGTCACAGAATGGTGCACACATGAGATGCACACCTAGGGTCTTGTAGCAAAGCCATTCCTCTGCATCTCCACACTTTTAACCTGCATAATATGAAAATACATTGAACAAGGATGAATTCCACCAAGGGGCATTAATTTCCCATGGTGGAATCGGTCCAAACACTTAAGCCCTATGTGAACGCTTATTTTTAGCCTCAAACCCAGACAGTCTCACTAAAAAATTGATATCTTTCAATCTAGGGCAGATCAATACATGAGACCAAATGAAAATGGAAGAAGGTTCAAAGCTTCCACTTTTGGGATCACTGTTTCATTCCCCCATGACCGTACCAGTCTATACAAGATCACTGTCCTCAGAAATCTATAGAAAAATGGTTTATTTTATTGATTTGAAATGCCAAGTTACATATTATGCCTTCCACCCGCCTGAAAGGGCTATTTGAAGGCTTCCCCCATCAGTTCCAACTGATTTTTAAATAATCTGACCATTGGGGGCTCTAATTACAACTTTTGGCAAAAAGTTGTCAAAGTTGCTAAGCAACTTTGACAACATTTTGAGCAACTTTGCTTCCTAGGAGACCAAACTTGGTCTAGTGATCCAACATGGATCGAAAACATAAAAAACATGAAAATGACTGAAGTCCTATGATTTTAGGTCCTTTGACCACTTTTGACCATAGTTAGCCAGGGGCTTATAGTTGTGCCAATCCTGGAACTAGGCCTTACAACTTGGTCTAGGTGCCTAACTAATGAAACTAGACTAAACTAGGTATGTTTAGGATTGTTAAGGTCTTGGTGTGTTGGGTCTAGAGTAGGTGCTCCGACACTAAAGGGACTTGTTTTAAACATGAAACATTTTTCTATTTATGATCACTTTGATGAATGTTACTCTTTTCTCTATAATCAGATATTTGAATGAAAGGGACTTGACATTTCCATCTGAGAAACCTTTTCAAAAATTCGATCAACCTATTAGGACAGTAAATACAAATGAATTCACCAACATTCATAAATGAGTGTCATCTCGGATAACACTCACCTACAAACATTAATGAATTTATTCTATCTTTTGTCCTAAAAAATTAACTAATGATATGTGCAAATAGTGGTCATGTGATTAAATGCAGGAAGCAAAAAATGAAATACAGTGGATGTGACAAGCCTGTGCTCGAAGTTCACATAAGCCATTATATGCAAGAAAGATGGTTTACATTTCAAAGGGTGACTGCTCATTTACTGAATGCAGAAGAAGATGCAAATACAAAGAAGAGTTTGAAAGATGCTACAGGAGGCACAAGAGCAAAGAAAGACTTTTAATAAACTGGAGAAATGCAGAATTGAAAGAATCTGAAGTTCACTATCTTCATGCAAATAAGAGAGTTTAAGAGATGTTGTCATAGTAAGTACATCTTAATGTTTTTCAGGCAACATTTAAAAGTTTAGCTTTGAAGATCAAGATTGAAAACCCGATCCCTAAGGATTGAACATGTTTTCTATGGCATGAAAGGATATTTTTATGTTTGTTTGAAAAGTGGAAATCTGCAAAGTGAAATATACATGACAAGAAATGAGAAAGTTGCAAGTACAGAACAGAGATCAAATGTTTTAGTATCAACATGTTGTATACTTTCATAATGATAAACAAATGCATAGAAGATAGACATTATGAGTAGAATATCAGTAATTATCCATCCAAAAAATTCATAAGATGATGATTTTGAAAAGATGCAGGTTCATGCCTTCAGATGAATTTTCAAGAGATATCTGCATACGGGGTGTTTAAATATGCATCTTATGTTTCTATTTTGAGAGATAATGTACATAATTAAATGTAGGGTTTTACATTCATGATAATAGAACATCTATACCAATTAGGGTTTCAATTTGGGCATTACCCATGAGAGTCATGAGCCCGTGCTCGAACCCCATGGGTAAAATCTTATATGCATTTAAAAGAAACAATGTGCTTTTACACTAATTGCATTAACATTTTTATAAATGTAAACATGCTATGGTTTCATTTTTTTTCTCGTATTATTACCAGGTGAGAACAAATATTTTGTTTTTACAAGCATACTAGAAAGAGAAGTTTTTGTTTTTTTCAAACAAAACAGAGTAAAAGGATGTTCGACCCGAAAAGAGAAGCATTTTTGTTTTGTTTACTACAAAGTTGTGTTCGAAGACAGCAAGAAGAATGTTTTTAAAAACATTTAAATAGTCATGGAGCTTGTGTTTCACTATAAATCCAGACAAGCATCAAGATAAACAACTGCAAGTGCATCTTAAAATACAAGTTCAAAATCCACATGGGTGTTTTAACTACAGTCGACATCAAGCAAAGCCTAAGTCATGATTATAAGAGTGGAGTCGATAGCAAACAAGGAAACAAATAGACCCCATTTATTATCAACATTCCTATGACAGCATAACAAATAAATGATAGCAGAACAACAGTCGACAACAAAGCCTAAAGTAGTGTTTGTAATGGAGGAGTCGACAGCAAACAAAGACACAAAGCAAGGAAAGAACTCATGTATTATCGGCTATAGCTGTGTGTTCATGTTTTACATTTGAAAATGTAGTGAGAAAGATAATAAAGATAACTTATCTTAGAGGCCAAGTGTCGTGAATAGAAGACCAGCAGAGGAGTGTTGGCGAGCTATAGCCAAAGAACAAACATTGGTGGCCACAGTATTTTCTCCCAACTCCATGTTGCACTGCGAACTGGGGATGAGTCTGAAGCTATGGAAGAGACATCCCTAGTCCAAAACCGAAATTCATGGGCATCTCCCCATCTCAACCATAGCTTAGATTCATTCCAATCTTGTAGTGGTGGTTTGACCAAACATCAAACTCCAAAATCCCAAGTTACAAGCATGAATGTAGTGCCATTTGTCGTGGCTTTGAAACACTTCACCTCCAAGATTGTTCCAACATTCTAAACTAAAGTTCAAGAAAATAGAAGACCAAAAGCTGCGACATTTTTGAAGGAGAAAACAACAGGAAGATGCCATGTATCATGACAAAATAGAAACTACATGAATCCTGAGTTTCATCACAGAGTGGAGGCAGATTTCATTGTAGAAGATCAGTGTTCAGATTCAATATGGCGGCGCCACAAAAGAAAACCCTAAGATGCAAAATGAAACCGATGAGCAAATGCATTGTGTTTTACCCAAGACTGGAGTCCGCTGACAAGTGAAGTAAATGCTATGTTAGTTGCCAGTCTATCAACATCCCCTCCATAATGCCATGATGGTATTGTTGGTTCCATGAAGTATAGTAACTATCTTTTCTATGGAGATTGTCATGTCGACAACCAACTGTGGTGGTTAAACAAACTGCAATTACATCCAGAGCTTTAGTATAGTATCGACAGAGTTATGATTGGCTATGATGCTGAGTTGCTAGGCGTTGTATCCTTTTCAAGCTAGGTATTTGGGTTTTCTAGTATGGTTTTATGCTTTTAGAATTCAAATGTCATGTATTCGAATAAAGTTGGTAAAGTCTATAGTGGCATACATTCTATTTGTCAACTTTAGAAAATGGGAGCTAGTCTTCGGGCTAGATTTAGGGTATTTGTGAATGCCTTTTGGCTTAATGTAGTTTGCTATTATGGAGGGGTTTTGGGGGGGGAAATATTTTTGAAATAAGCCATGTTGGCTATATAGTGGGACATTTGATTCATGTTTTGGGGGGTCAATTGGTGAAGAGAAGAGCTTTAGCAAATTTCTTATTCCTATAAGCTATCTATTTATGCTTTTGTATCCATGGTTAGTTCATGCTTGTGGTATCAATTTTGTGCAAGAGGATGTTTGTACTCCTTGCCACTATTTTGAGATCCATTCATGTAATTGTATACAGATTTTGAGAAGAATAGAGTTGACCCATTTTTCATATATCTTTTGGTGATCATTTGTCTAAATCCTATTCAATTTTTTGCAATCCAAGTGTAATACATTCGTAATATAGATTAGTGGATTGTATTCTTTTCCTATTCTACATTACAGAATATAAGCCTTTTGTAGAGCATGCATGTTGTTGATAGGTGGATTTTTATTTGTGGTTAAACCCCCAGTAGTGACCTTCTAATCAGCCTATGTATTGGATAGTGAGTGATATTGCAAATATCATTAGGGTATGTTAAGTGAGTGTTAGTTTGAAGATTTGAGAGATCTGAATTTATTTGGTTTATCACCTTTTCAAGTTTTATTCATGCAATTATAGTTAGAGTTTCTCCCCTTTCCTTTTTTCAAGATCAGGAGAAGATAGTATAAAATTGATATCCAAATTCAATAGGAACCGACCTAGAATCCAGAGACTCTTCCTCATCCATAGTTTACCCATAGCTAGAGGAAGTTTCCATTGTCAGATAGAATTGTCATGAAGCCTTAATTTCTGATTTAGGGTGATAATTCTAAGCTTGAACAGGTACCAAGTTAGATATCCAGTCTGCGTATGGTATTGGTCTTATGAACTTGGCATCCAGGAGCTTTTTCAATTCTGCCTTGACTAGTAATGCAATATGGGGATGCATCTTTCTCAACTTCTTCTTGATAGGTTTGTCATTGGGTAGCAATGGGAGATGGTGTAGTACTAGCTCTGGATCTAACCCTGGCATATCCGAGTAGGACCATGCAAAATTGATCATCATTTCTTTAAATAATCTGATAAATTGTTCTCTCTCCTCTAGGGTGAGTGATTTTGCCAAGTATATGTTCTTTGGGTTCTTGTCATCTCCCAAATTGACTTCCTCTATTTCTTCTGCTAGTAATGTCGATTTCTCCTCTGTCAAGGGGAGGAGTTCCTTCTTTCCATCTTCTAGCGCCTTAGTGAGGTTTTTTCTTGAAGATACGTCTTGTTTTAGCATTTTATCATTCTTTTTTTCTTTTTTCTTTTGTGGATTGGAAAGAGGGGCTTCCTCCCTAAAGTATGCTTATCTATCGATGTCAAAGGAGAAGCCTTCTTTGTGATCTCTTGATGGAATTCCTTCTCAGAGCCCCATGAAGTCTATAATAGCCTCGTCATTCTCGAAGACATCCATGTTAGGCGGTCCTTGTTGATCCCATTCTATTTTCTCTGGGTGCACTAGACATAGACTCTGGTGTGGGTTGGACTCTATGTGGTTGAAAGGGATGACATATATGGTTCCTAAAAATCTAGAATGTGATGTGGATGCATCACCTAAGGAATGGTAAATGACATGTTTATCTATGCAGGGTTGGTCACTGATGGATAGTTCATCAAATAAGTCTTCTAGGTTTATGATAGTGTCTGACCGAGGGGAGTAATCTAGGATTGACAGTTTAGAGTCATGAAGGGATCTCCGCTCATACTCATGGGAGTCAATTTTGAGGGAATGCTTGTTAGATGTATCACTTCCTTCTTTATCGTCGATAGCTATGTTGAGGTTCATTTGGGTTTGAGAGGCTCCCTCTTCGGCGGGAAACAGTTGTGCCAGTATGTTTCTTATTAGGACATGTTCTAAGTTATGCGCCCGGTGCATCTATGCTATTTGTTCCTGATCCATTGGGATGTCTTGGATTATAGGTCTAGTTCTTTGTTTCCCATAGCCTAACCCTCTTGTGTTTCTTTGGGTTGGCAGGAGAGACAATTTCATTAAGCCTTGTTGTCATGCCCCTAGACCTGTTGTGCCATCATACCCAAATATTTGTAACATTGTATAACCATTTCCATAGATTGATAGGGGTAGGGGTTGTCAAAATGTACCTTGTGGATCTTGGTACAACCATGTACTGATATCTTGTTCAAATGACTTTTCTTCTGCTATGTCTCCCCATCTGACGAAGGTAGTGGGTAGACATCTAAATAGAACATGTTGCGGAGTTTCTGTTACAATAACTGGTTGTGGCATGCCATAAGTTATTGGGTTCTAAGGCATGTGCGTGATGGTGAAAGCCTCTTCATATCTGTACTCACCACAACCTTTGTCGATGATGGATATTTTGCCCATTTTCTGTGTGATATCCTTAGGATTTGAATCTGAAGAGGGTATGCTTGCATTTTGGTTAATGGTTATCTTTCCTATTGTCCATGTGACATCCTTAGGAGTTGCATTTGAAGAGGATGAGATGCCGGCATCTTGGTTTAAAGGTACCTGGTTTTCAGTGCTGATTTGGACCGCATTATAGTACTAGAAAGGATTAGGATCTCCCTCTATGATTATTTCTTCTCTGTGGTGTGGAAACTTGATACATTGATGGTATGGCTTGCATTTCATGTATCCATGGTCTTCCTAGTAGCATTTTGTATCCCAACTCAAGGTCTAAGATCTAGAAAGGTGTGTTTTTTACCACTGGACCAATGCGGATAGGTAGAATGATAATACCTTTAGAGGATCTTTCCTCTTCATCAGAAGCTCTGATATTTATCCTCCTTATGACATCAATGCTTGATTCTGAATAGCCTAGTTTCTTGATTAACTTTAGAATATAGATGTTTAACCCATCTCCACCATCAACAAGGACTCTTCTGATAGCACTTTTTTGGACCTGAACAAGCAAGCGCAATGGGTAATTGTGCAGGGGTTTATGTGGTGGCACATCACGGTCTGTGAATGTGGCATGTTTATTAGTAGATATATGGTTAACCATCATTTGGAAGCTCTTGGGTGTTATGTCCCTTGGGATCACTGCATTCTAAAGGGCTTGGTCAAGTGCTAGTTTATGCTGCGGAGATATGCGCAATAAGTCAAACATGAAGATCTGGGCAGGTGTGCACTTCAGTTGATCCACTATGCTAGGCTATGGGTCTGAGTTTGCATTAGGATTGGAAGATGTAGTAGATGAGGAGGGTACTCCTTGCAAGATGACTCTAGGATGACGTGTTGTTACAGCACATTTGTTACTTTGGTCTTTGATAGTGATTGTAGCCACATGGCTATCTGAAGGATTGAGGCAATTGATAACATTATCACTATTGGAATATGTATAGTTGACTTGTTTTGCCTGTCCACTAGACCTAGAGGATTTTTCCTTGTTGTGATCATGAAATGTATCATTGAAGATAGTGTGATCAGTTGTTCCTTTGGCTTGGTTATTTGTTATATCGATGACCCCTGTGTCAATCAGATCTTTGATAGCATGTTTCAATCGGTAATAGTTAGACATTTTATGTCCTTTCACCCGATGAAACTCGCAAAAGTCTTTGTCATTATACCACCTTGCTTTGTTTTCATCTAGTTCAAAATCCATAATTTCTAGGAGAGTGATAGTGTTAGTTTGTATCAACTTGCATAAAGCTAATTCTATCAGCTCTCCTAATGGTGTGAAATCACATTGCTGGGATTGAAACCATGGTCTGCATTGAGTCTGTTGTTGATTTTTTCACACAGCGGCTGCTTGGACAAGGGGAGGCTGGTTTTGAGTGTATGCTTGATGAGTGGGTCCTGTGGTTTGTTGATTGGCCATAGGTGCACCTTGCAGTGACACCTTGGGTTGTGCATAGTTGTCTGTCTTCACATCAATGACCCCATCATTGGTGACATTCTTGTTTTTGTTCCACCACTTAGCTTTGTCCATTGCATTTTTATTTGTATTTGTTTGTGTTGGATCTGCAAGGATTCCTCATTTAACTAAGTTCTTCTCGCAACGAACTCCTCATTCGATGAGTTGTGTGAACTTCAGAGCCAACTACAATTCTGTCATGAATGACATGTCCAGGATTAGGTTGTCAACAAATATGACTATTAGGTCTTGTTTGGGCACATCATATGTTATGGGGTTTGCAGTATTCCTCCATCTTTGTAGGAAATTCACAAAAGGCTCTCCATCCTTCTATTTGATATCGCAAAGGTCCTTGATACTGACCTTGTGCCTGATGTTATGATGGAAGTGAGCTATGAACTTTTCAGCCAGTTCACCCCAAGACTAAATGCCATGAGGTAAATGCGAGAACCATTCCATTGTTGGTCCAACCAAGCTTTGTGGGAAAAACCACATTAAATATGTTTCATCATGGGCAAATTCGATGCAACTAGCAAAAAACTCTTAGATATGTTTAATAGGGTTGGTATTGTCCCTATATTTGTCGAATTTTGGTACCAAGAAGTGATTTGGGAATGGAGACATGTGGAGAGAATGGTCAAAGGGGTATGGGTATAAATCCTCTGCAGTGTAGGATTTAGTTTTCCCCTGATTTTGTATATCCATCATCTGGGTTTGAAGGGTTTGCATTTATTGCATTAACATGTCCGTTTGATATTGAGGTTGATGTGTGATGAAATTCTTCTGTGCTATAGTGGGTATGAGGCTACACCTCTGTATCCCTTGAGTAGGAACATGAGATTTCATCCTTGGGACTTGATATTGATTTCCCACTGAATGATTTTGAAATGGGGGCACATGAGTAGCCCATTGTAGGTTTTGATGCATTTTTTGTTGGGATTGGGAATGCTGTTGTGGTTGAAACTCGGGTTGATACTGATGGGTTTGATATTACTGCTCCTAAGGTTGGGATTGAAGCTGAGGTTGATGTTGTTGAGGTTGGAATTAAGGCAACTGAAGCTGGGGTTGTTGTTGCTAGGGTTGGATTTGAGGCAACTGAAGCTGGGGTTGTTGTTGCTAAGGTTGGAATTGAGGCAACTGAAGTTGGGGTTGTTGTTGCTGGGGTTGGACTTGAGGAAACTGAAGTTGGGATTGCTATTTCTAGGGTTGGACATGAGGAAACTGAAGCTGGGGTTTATATTGCTGGGGTTGGACTTGAGAAAACTGAAGTTGGGGTTTTTTTTGCTGAGGTGGGTTTTGTTTTGGAATGGGCAAAGGTGTAGCCTTGGGTGGGCATGAAGTGTTGACTCCAAGACTAATAGGTATGGACTATAGTAGCGACATAGTTTTAGAATAGCTAGTATTTGGTGGGATGGACGACATAGCGTGAGAGCTTGATTGTACTGGCCGTAAGACCGATGGTGGAGGCATACTAGTGACCATGGGTGCACTTAGTTGTGAGCATGTCATGCTTTGAGTGGAAGATGTGCTTGCTTGGTTTGATTTGATATCGTCTGTGCAAAGGTGGGTGTTATCAATGGTGGGAAGATTTGAGACACAACAGGTAGTATCTGGGAGGACTGAGTTTTTGGGACCTACGAGAGGGTTTTCGAGCCATATGGTTGATACACTGAATTCAGCACGAAGTTTAACTCCCTTCTTTATTAGTATGGCTATGTAATGTTCAGGGTTCCTCTCTATGACAATGTCAACTACTTTTGTGGAATAAGCATCTTGCTCAACATCTTAAAGCTCTACTTCTTTGATATCTTGAAAAAAGGCTGACCCACAGGGTTGTTCAAAAAATAGAGCAGAACTAGTATTTATGAAAGGATCATTCTCTTGCTCTGTTTCCCAAGCAGGGAATTTGTTGATATATGACTCATCAGGTTGTGTTTTAGCCTTTGACCTTGTTTAAGGCCCTTCATGAGGTGTTTGAGACATAGTGTGGTCTAGATTTTGTAACTAAAAGAAGTGATATAAATCAAACAAAGTAGAGTATCCTTTCTAAGGAAGTCTGAGTTATGTTTTAGACAAGGGTAATTGTAAGGATAGATTTTGACATATCTTGATCTCAAAGTGGTGATGATGTAAAAAGATAAGATTTGTTGGCCTTTGTCCTGGACAAAGTCACTTTGATAAAGATGATGATGTTTGATATGATGATATCAAGGTATTTCAAGTCTGATATTTCAAACTAACAATATTTTTGACAATAATCATGCTTTTCAGAGAAGGGATGATCTTTAATGTTTAGAGATTCACACAATGTTCTTCGTGTTTTTCTTGGATAGACACTAGTTTTGGACACCAAATGAAGAGTTCTCTCAAGGTTTTTAGGTCAAAATAGGAATAATGTATCTCTGGTCAATTGTGGTACAACTCCACCGATTGCGGTAAAGTAAATGGTCAATTGCGGTAGTTTATCACTGATTACAGTAATAAACAAGAATATTGCGGTAATAAACAAGTTAACTATAGTAAAATTCCTTCAACTGCGGCACAATGCAGGCAATTATGATAAATGAGAAACAGTCTGAAAAGGACTAAAAGATGGGTATCACTGCTTGACAATTTTGATATTTTAGAACAATTCTTATGATTTCCAAGACAGTTGACGTTGACAACCCTAGAATTTAAAACATTTGACTCATTTTAATAGTTTGGATGATTGTTTTGCATTTTCAGAAACTAATCAAAGAACAAGCACGACAGACACTATATTTTGAAGAATGAAGACTGACAATGTGTATGTTCTACAACTTTTTCAAATTGCAAGGTTATCACGAGGTCTCAACAATGAATAGTCATATTAATCTAGGTCAATGGCTTCAGAATACAATGTTATAAGCTCAATGCTTGAATGTCCGTTAGCTCACACAACAATTGTCACACTACTAGGACACGAAGGTCCATAACATAGGTGCCCATGTTTTTTCCATTTCCAGGTATTGTTGTCATGGAGTGAAGATCTCTTTCACTACATAAATACCATGGGACACATATGTTGGGAATCTTGTGGGGAAATTCTGCAACCCCTTGCACTATAATAAGGTATCTGTTTGGAGGTAAATCGGGTTGGCCTCTAATTAACAAGGTTGTAGTAAGTGTCTATGGCATCTCTCTAATCAGTTTGTACATGTGTGACTCACTTAAGAGCCTAATTGATCATGCTGGCACCTTAGGGATATTCACCTGATCTAGACTATCACCAACACACCTCGCACGAGCTTGGCTAGATAAGATGGAACTTTGGTTCGTGCCTTGTTTATATACCAATCGGAAGGATTACCAGTTTAAGGTCGTTCTCCGAGGAAGAAGTTCATTCCCCGGATAGGCCTTTCTAAAAAGTATAAAGGTTTTTAATCTAATAGATTGTGCAAGTTTACCCAAAACTCAAGACACAAGGTAAATCAATTAAGCTCCAAAGTTTGAAATGTGAACTAAGATACACCACCATACAAGCACATGTGTTCAATTTTAAGCCCAAAAGTAGGTGTTGATTGCTTGTTCAATTTTAATGCACCAATTTGAGAGATTTTTTGCCTTGTTTAATTTTAGTCCCCACGTCAATTTTAAGCCCAAATCTAAAATGTGAGATGTGAGATGTCTTGACAAACACTGTTCTTTTAAAACACAAATCGACAAGTGAATTCCTTTTAGTTTTCTTTGTTTAAACAAGTTAGTATCAAAAGGATTTTTGCAAAATGAGAGTATATGTAACTTTGAAACAATGAATGATACCCACCAATAACTTACCCTTCCTATTTGTGGGAACTTGTCTTCCTACAGAAAAATATAGAAAGTATCAGAGTTTTAGATTGCAAGATAAATAATTTTGGCCCTGATGAGCAATGTTGCAGGCGATTGCGGTAATGCATAGGAAATTGCAGTAAATAGCAGGCGATTACAACCTAAAAATATCAATTGCAGAAAAATATTTTCACTTGCGGTAAAGCACGATCCATTGTGGTTAGGATCAGTCAATTGTGAACTGGGTCTGTCAATTGCGGTATAATTCTTCTAATTGCGGTACCAGTGGATCAATTGTAGCAAGATGTAGAAAAAAATAGAGACCCAGAAGATGACAGAAAATCAACCTACAATCGATTATGGTATTAAACCTGTTGATTATGGCACAATTTCGTCAAGTGTGGCAAAATACCAGCAATTGTGAAATAATACAGATATCAAAAAAATTCAAATTTTTAGATTTGCGACTGTACGACCATGGTTGATCAATTTTGTTTGTCATTTGCAAGAGATAATCGGGCTTTTTTATTCACGTCGGGTTCACCAAAATGTACGCCTCTTTTCATGATTCATGGTTCCCAAGCTTTCCAAAGGAAAGGGTTAGTAGCAATGGTTTTACAAATGATATAAATCAAGCACACAATAACTACTAAAACGAATAACTCAAATGCAACCAATAAAATGTACAAGCACAAGAAAAGAAAAAAAATGAATGCAAAGCCGACAATGCTTGAAGCTTCTATTGTATCTCTCTACTCCTTCTAAAATGATATTTTTGATGCTTAGTATTGGTGTGGGCAGCGTCTATGACTTGAGAAGTGTTGAGAATTTGCTAATTGAAATAGGTGTGTGATCACAAGATGGCTTGAATGATAGAACCAAATTGACATAGTAATGGCGCACGATAGCTTGAAATCCTGGATCCTTCAAATGGTTATGAAGGGTTTATTATATAGGAATTAGGGATGAAATGAATGGTTGAGATCAATCCCAAAGATAGGGAGATGACCGGTTGAGATTAAAAGGAACTGGAGAAGCCATTAGTAAACTCCACCTCTTTAATTGGTAAATAGGAGATAGAATTTGGTTGACTGAAGAGCTAATTGTGAGTTACCTTTTTGAACTGAAGAGGTGGGTGAAGTTACCCATGTGGACTGGAGAGATGGGTGGAGTAACCCATGTGATCTGATTGGAGTTATCTCTTTGAAGATAAATGAATATTTAATTCATTTAATTAATTAAAGTTTTCAACATGTGAGATAATTGAATTCTTTTTTATTTAGAATTGCTTTATTGAATGAAATTAAATTAATTTTAATTGAAATTAATTTAATTAGTAAGTTTAAATATTTGAATTTAAACTATAGGAAATTTAATTTAATTAATTAATTGATAGTAATTAATCAATTAAGGTTAATTAATTTAATAAAATTAATTATTTAATTAATTTTGGGAATTTGATTAGATGATTTGGGGAATGAATTTAGAGGAAAATAGATGATTAATTAATGATTAAAAGCCATTAATTAATAGATGAAAATTAGTGTTTTTAATGTAAAGTCGCAAGCCTATCCATTTTTGGGTGTCTACACTCATCTTCTGCAATTCTAGTACCTGAGTCTATTAAACTTGTGAAATGTGCTTTGAAGCTTGTTAGGATGCTATGTACATCATCAACTGACTGAATTTTATCTACTTTTTTGTCCGCAGGCACTAGGTCATTCAGAATGTTCATTGATTCCAAAAAGAGAGGGTTTCTCATAACTTGTTTCTCTTTGACTTTTTCCATGGCTAGGACACTAATCTTGATCAAGTCTTCTTCTCCCCATGCATCTTGACTTGCTGAGTCAGGAGTTAAGTTTGACAACAATGAAGTAGATGATTGAATGGATGGTGTGAATATAGTATTCTGACTAGTATCCATGCATTCACTTTTTAATGGGATCTCCATGACTGGTGTCTCATTATTTTGATTATTTTCCTCTTTATTCAAATCTATTGAATCTTTAGAGGGAATTTCATCTTGTTTTTAAGATGTGTCATCAATGTACACCTCCTTTGTCTCCCCAGTACTTAAAAATGCTTTTTCAAATTTGTCCATGTCTTTGTCAGAGGTGGTCATGGATATTTTGATATCATCAATCACTATAGTATCTCCTGAATCTTTTACTGTATCAGAGGCTATTGAAACTGAGGGCACTGAAACCTGTGGACCTGTCTTAGGTGCATTCTGAATCATTGGTTTTGTAACCTGTTTGGGAAGAACTAGAGTTACCTTTGCTGTAGGCACTGTTGAAGGATACATATGTCTATCTAGAAATAACTGCTCAAAAGCTTTCTAAGTCTCTTCACCAACCAGATCATACTCCCTATTCATGATATGGAGAACTATTGTTTTGGTTCTTAGGTGCGGCTTTACTAAATCCAACAGAATGGCTTTCTCATCATGCAAGAATATTGAGAGAAGACTATCCAATGTTTCTTCTATTATCCTCATATCCTCTTCAATTGCTTGCCTCTTTAATACATCAAGTTTGTTCCATACCTTGTCTGGTATGACTGTTTTGAGTTCTGATATTGTCCTTTTGAACTTAATCATGTGAGAGATGATCATAGAATGAATTTTTGTTTTGTCTATCTCTCTATATTTGTCATATACACTCTTGAGTGATTGTAGTCTTCATTAAAAATTTAGTTCTTTAGAACAGTTAGACTAGGTCTAAATCCTACCTGAGGAGGGGCCTGTGTGTTCTTTACCTTGCTCCTTGTAGTTCTTGAGGATGGATGACTTGTAGGAACTTGCTTCTTCCTTCTAGTCAGCTTGCTAGGTACAGAAGGTGGAGAAGATTCTAGATCAATGGTGGTTGATGGCACAGATTTGTCTACATTTGATTTCTTCTTCTTCTTAGGCATATCATCAAACTTTTCTATTTTTACTTCAATGGGATTTTTCTCAAGTTCTTTGGCTATCTTAGCTTCCCTAGCTCTGTCTAGGTCTTCTTGTGTAACACCATGAAATTTTAAGATATTTGAGGTAATCCTTGATGCCTTCCTTTTGTTGTTAGTACTGTATAAGACATAATCAACTTGAGTTGTCTTCTCTCTGTAAGTACCCCATCTAGGTTTTTTGGGATCCTTGGGCGCAGATAGAAGGACTTGTGCACAACCTTCCAAAACATGTTCTTCAACTTCATAACCAAGAGGGTGAATCCATTTTGTTCTAGGCTTGACTACCTCCATGCAAGTACAGTCAGTTTCCACCATGAAGCATATGGTGTCTTTGTATTTCTTAACTATCTTCTCAGGTATCTTGAACCTCTTCTGCATCTTGATCCTAAATGTTTTGATATCCATGTCCATAGTATCTTTTTCACTACTCTTTGATGTATCTTTTAGTGATTTCTGAGACATAGTAGGTTTACTTCTATCTAGGTAAAGATTTGCAACTTTACCAACAATGTGGAAGTACAGGTAGATGATCAAAGAGCCAAACCTGAATATCTTATTCTTGGCATGCTTAATAGCCTTGATGTTCTCAATCAGCTATGCATGCAATAGTTCACAGAGATTGTACTGAGTGTTATCTTTCACTATCCTTATTGCTGCTAGAACTATTGCTGCGAACACACTATTCAATCTTCTCGCTTATTGAAACTTGTATCCAAGTATCATAGTGAGTATTTTGATGTCATTCTCCTTAATAGGATTGACATTCATGCCATGCCTATCACTTCTAGATAAGCAAACTTTCTCAACCCGCTTCTTAACATCCTTGCCAGTAGGAATAACTGGTCTAGTCTTAGGAAGTCCAGTCATTTCATGGATTCGATCTGCAGTTATGCGGACATGAACCTTACCAATACAATATAGGTCATCATGTATCCTTCTTAGTAGTATCTTCACCCATTCTGGCTCATACATCTTGTGTGCTTTGGAATACTCAAAGATAGGGTTATCAGTGAGATGCGCATATTCATCCTTCAATGAGTAGTCTGGTTTCATCATTGAACCCATAAGAGTAGCTATGCTGTTGTCTCCAACTATTTCCTTCTTGCAGTAGATGTACGTGTAAATGTCTTCCACGTGTATGACTCCTAGAGGAGTCTTAGAGAATGCTCCTTCAACATCATCTAATATGGACTTGAATGGATGCTTCTTAAATACAAATCTCTTCCTTTCAGCAATGTCAAATACAACTAGGGTTGCCATACTTACTTGCAGCTTGATTAAGTAGGGTTTCACGATAAATTGAAATGACGCGACTGTTAGGGTTCTGTTTCAACTTGTACTCTATTTACCAACTAATCAAATCGATACCTTTGATTGGTTTTTATGCTTAGTGCTTCCGTGCTTTGCAAATTTTTGATCTTAGATGTGAACAATGAGAATAATCAATCAATCCACTGATTTATATAAAGTTTTTCTGCATTTAATGTTGTAAGTGCTTTTACTAAGACTTTTAAACTTTATTCATAATGACGTATAGACAATGCATGAATGTATACTACATTATTTTGTTATCATTGACATCAATCCGAAGGCGCATACTCGAAGTTGAGTATACCAGCCACACAGGGGTTTAGAGCTAGAATAGCTCACCCTAAGACAATGAGGGTCAACTATCCAGAAGTAGAAGGTGCATCCATTGAGGATGCATCTACTACCTTTTTCTCTTCATTATCCTTCTTTACTTCAACCCATATTTTATCTGAGTTAGTTTTAGCTTCCACAAACTTAACTTCTCTTGATTCTTCAAATAGAGACCTTTTAGGATCTTCTTGTCCTTGTGTTCTTGACCTGCAAAACCTTGAGATGTGTCCAGATTTTCCACATGAGTGACAAATGATAGGAGGTCTAATGTTGTTATTCATCATGTTGCACTACTTGGCTATGTGTCCATTGTAATTACATATCTGACATGTAATGTTCTGCAAGTTTCTTTGAGGTTGGTTTCTTTGATTGTATTGAGTCTGATTCCTTTGGTTCAGTTGTGACTGATTTCTTTGATTTGTCCTATAATGAATAGCCCTATGACCAAACTTATTACAAGAGTAATAGTAACCATTGAAGGGTCTTACATCCTTAGAATCTATTTCCAAGTGTCCATGCTTGTTACAGGCATAGCAAGTACAGTTGACTGCCTTGTGCTTATCTTTTGGTGGTTATGCTTTAGTCTCTTCATGATTCTCAGTTTTCTTTTCTTATGTAGATTCTATTTTAGATTTCTTTCTTTATTGTAATGAATTGATCTCAATTTGAGCTATACTGTATCTCATACCAGTGGTATCACCTTTTAGCTTTTGTGCATAAAGCTGTGATTGAATTAAATCAGAACTTGTGTGAAGTTTATCAATCTTGTCTTTGGCTCCTAATAATTCAGATTTAATCTTATTCTTGATGTTTTCCAATTCCAAGATTTTCATATTGGCTTGCATGATTTCTTCATCTAACTACTTATTTTCTTTGTTCTTCTCTTCATTAGCAGTTAGGCTATCAGTTAATTGATCATTCAATTCTTCTATCTTATCTTTTAGAGATAAGTTTTCTTCATTCAATTTCTTGACCATTTTACCCAAATCATTTGTAGAGCAATCTTTCAAATCTTTTCTTAACTTTTTGATAAGCCTTTGTGAGCCATCAAATTTTAGTTTAAGTTCTTCATTTTATTTCTTAGATCTATCTAAATCTTCAAGGGCTTCTTCAAGATTCTTTTCCAGATATTTTTCTTCTTCTGAATCCATGACCTCCTCAAGTGGTTAAACTTTCTCTCAGAGTACCAGAGCTCTGATACCAATTGTTGTCCAAACACTGAGAGGGGAGGGGGTGAATTAGTGTTTAACTAATTATTCCATTTCAACAACTTTAAACATAAATCAATTATATATCACTTGAAGCTTAACACAAGATCACATAACACATAATATGATTATGGGGAAACCTTGATTAGAAGAAAACCCCGGTGGGAATTAGTACCCACAAATATTGCACTAGTATAATGAACCTGTTAAAGTTCCTTTTCCCTATTAGGAGTAGTCTTTACAATGCAAGTACAATGACCTGGTTAAAGGCCTGACCCTGTTAGGAGTCATTTACAAAAAACCCTGTTAGGGGTGAGGACTCACTGTCCAAGAGCTCACTGCTCAATGAGAAAGAAGGCTACAACCTCATGAGAATAGATATGCACTATATCCAAAAGTGAACTGTTGTATATGACACAGATGTCTGATCAATTTTGGTTATGCGCTTATGCTCTTATCTTATTTTAGGGCTCTATCTCATATTGACATCTTTGTACTTCTCTTCTATATCTCTGCTCTGCATATTTCTTCGACACCACAAATATATCTTTTCATTACATATATATATATATATATATATATATATATATATATATATATATATATATGTTTATGCCTGAATAGACGCGACTATGAACAAGACCTTAGTCGGCCCCAAAACAACATTCACAATGCTTCCAGACAAATTGGATTAAGCATGTTTAAAATAATGTTTAATACATGATTAAAAACTTACTATAATAGGTTCTTAGCCTTTACATAAAAAAAGATTACACGCTAATCAAAAACCTGAAGTCCTCTCCATACTCTATATTCTAAACTGCTAGTGTGCTTGTTCTTTCTGTAACTTATCCGTACTGACATTTCATACCATGCGAGTATAGGGTAAGAATAAAAACATATCATAGAGCTTATGTTTGAAGGCTCTTAGTCTAAATCATTTTTACGCATGTGTGCGGGTGCTCTGATCATTTGTGTATCTCTGTTCTGTATTGTCTTCTATACTTCGTCAATTTTCACTACTAAGTTTGTTGTCAAAACTTCATATGACTTTGTTGTGATTATGACAACACAAAATAAGTTATATACTCCCTGGGAGTCAACTTTCCAACATCTAATACATATCAGAAGGTACCATAAAAGATATATCATAAGGTATTACAGGGTATCCTCCCTTGGTGTAACAGGACCTAAAGAGTAGAAGTATTAAGAGAGTGCTTGTTAATTGGTCCTTTTCTTGCATGAAAAAATATTTGGAGGTGGCTCCTCTATAAGATAGTCATAAGAAGAAGAGGTTGTTTTTGTTTTTATTGCAACATAAAAAAGAAATCAACAAGTTTGACAAAGTCCAACAGGCGGCCCGATAACACCTCAATACTCATTGGTTGAAGACGCCAAAGAAAGATTACAAGAAGATGAAGCTAGAGATCCCCCGCACAAAATTCAAGGAAAGAATCCAAGAGCGGATCATCTTCCTATGCTAGGTCTTCGAAGAATTGCATGCCCAAGATTTTTTGGCATGCATGTACTACTTCTTGTATGTCATCTCCACTAATGGGAATAATTTTGACTCGTCAACTATTATTTCCAACCTTGTGGACTTCCAACTCAAAAAGGTCAGACAACACATCAAAGTTCCACATGACTTCATATGTTTTGTGGGAACTGGCATAACAAAGACCCAAAATTTAGGGTTTAGTTATAGTGGGGATCCTTGGGAGTAGGCCCGGCCAGAGTGTGCCTTGGGATCATTTTCCCCGAATTTAATGGGAAAGCCAGCTTCCCCATTTTTTTCCAAGTTAATGATACCTTTATTTACTGCAACATTTTGATACCATCTCGAGATGTTGGTTACCAGCTGTCAAAGGAGGCTATGGTCTTGGTGAGTTCATACAGAAATTAATTTATTCAATTTCACCAACATTCTTATATTTGGGTGACCGGATTCTCCAGCAAGCCCTAACTATTGCCCAAGCATTGTGGGGATATGATTATTTTGATGGAGTATTGTAGGAAAATCCTGGAGCTCCATACATTTTATGGAGTCAAGAAGGTTACCCTCATCCCTTTCCTGATCACTGGCAGGAATTACTCTTGCATCCGTTTGGTGCTATTTCATGTTTGAAATATGCCTTGTAAATTTCTTAGGGTCCCTTGTCATTTGTGACATCCAAGGCTTGAAATCAGGGTTAAAATTATTCTTATGCCTCTGTAAAGTTTGTTCTTACCCTTAACCTAGTTGAAAATGGTGAAAAATGTCTAAAAAACCCTAAGTGTCTTCATAGATTCTATTTTCATGTTACTTTTTCGGGTTAAATGGGTTCACATTAAATGGGTTGCATTTTAAAAGATTGTGTTATCCTAACCGCTTTAATGTTTCCTAAGTCATGCCACTGAAAAAGTCCCTTTTACTTCATTATCCTATGTGGTGAGCAAGTTGGTTTTGATCGAATGACACGCTTAATAGATTAGTCAAAAAGTAAACAGAATCTATCAGTTAAGCCATTAATAGTGGTGACGCATGTCCTTGGTGGGGCCAAAAATTCATAAAGGTTTTAAGTTAAACAGTGGGCAAGTATGAAGGAATTTGCCGGCTTTCTTTAATGC
This sequence comes from Thuja plicata, assembly GCA_018584345.1. Classification (NCBI taxonomy): domain Eukaryota; kingdom Viridiplantae; phylum Streptophyta; class Pinopsida; order Cupressales; family Cupressaceae; genus Thuja; species Thuja plicata. The sequence goes on from MU223250.1 coordinate 651,075, forward strand.
TTAAAGGCAAAGTGCGCAGAATCTAATGAGTAAGCTATTAAGCGGTAGCAACACGTGTCCAGAAAATAATGTGGGTCTGATCATAGACAGCATAAAGGTCACTAAAGCTCAGAAGGATCTGACGGTGGGATTAATGGCTTATACCCAAGATACACGACATCTATGAGACAAGCCATTAAGCGGTTATGACACCTAGCAGCTGGTGGACCCAGATACTCAGAGCTGGCAAGAGTTTAAAAGGCAGTTAATTCATTTTACATCTAATAGTCAGTTTAATGGCTTAAAAGAAAAGTACCCGACATCTAGTGAGTAAGCGATTAAGCGGTGTTGATAGGTGTCCTGGGTAAACAGTTATTCTTAGGAAAATAAGATAGCAGTTAGATGCAGAAAATGATGTCTAGAATCTATGACTCAAACTCAAATTTGTTAAAATGTGTTGTAGAGAGCCGTTAAGCCACAAAATTGAAGCTTGCGAATTGATTGCAGAACGTGTGGCCACTCTAGTCAAATTCAATTTAAAAGATTGATTTGATTGAGGCTGTAAAATTGGTTAAGTTGACTTGAAGTCACAATAATTCATCAAAGTCATTTGAGAAAAAATAGGATTGCAAAGATAATTAGCTTCATGTGACTACTGTGCAGAACGGGTAAGCTTTTTTGATTCACCAACATTCAGGTTAATAGTGAGATTTGTAGTTCAAAAGGTTTTTTTTGGAACTCTTGTCTTAGAATTTAAATTTAATATTGAAAAATCCCTCGATTCAGAATGGCCCCTAGAATTGAGATTTCTAGAGAAGTTGACTATCAGAAGAGAAACATTAGGGAGGCTTTGTTACAACAACTACCAGGATCCATAGGAGATGCCACTCAAATTAAAAGAATAGTTCCACCACATCCCCATTTCAAAATTGGAGACGGGTTGTATGATTCCGATAGATGGGCAAAATATATCAAGACCAATTTTGGTGGTCTTACTCTATTCAGAATAACTTATAGCCAATGGAATGCGCCTATCCCAGACTGTAACATTTGGGAGTTAGATGTAGGAAAACCAATAGCACTTGGTGTGTTTATGGATACTAATTTGTTCACTTTGATTGCAAACACTTATGACAAGGTGGCTAGGGTTGTTAGGGACACCCAGGGAAATATGCTATTAACTGTATCAGCTCATGAAATTAGAAGAATCTTCAAGATGACTGACACCTCAGTGCATATGGATGATATTGATTTTGAGTACTGTAAAGAAGTATACCAGACTCAGAGGGAGTATTACAGGGATGAGTCATTGAAGGGATAATTTAATAAAATAGGGGACTTGGTTGTAGTAGGGCCTAGGACCCCAGAACCTTTCAAGTTGGACTTCTTTAATGGCAAGGCCAGAAAAATGTACAGTGCTCTATGCCAATTTTTAAGGGTAGATGAAGATGTAACGATGCCTGTGCACATAATACTAATGGTGGTTCAGATTCTGCATCCCCACTTATCAGTAGTATTTGATTTTACATCTTATATTGCCCAAGAAATGCATGAGGGTTTTGACAGGAATCCGGGACAGAAATATAATTAAACCAATGGTATGGTATTCCCTCATGATGCACATGTTATTATTCAACAATGCAGACTTCTTTGAGGAAGAAATGGAATTGACTAAGTTCCAGGGTGATGAATAATTGCCTATTCAGATGTGGAGTGCTGATCTATCATGGGATAGAAAAAATGATAGTTATGTTTATTTTGATAGGGTTTTTGCAACTAGACTCAAGTCACTATTATGCAATCAAAATTCTAGGGTCCACACTGAGATGATGAGGCTTTTGAGGCCTATGGAATATGCCCCAGAATTAAAAATTACTCACAATTAGGGAGATCTAATTTTGTACCCTTTTTCTATAATGATTAGGGTTTATGGATTCAGGGGAACCCCTTATATGTTGCCCTACAGAGTCCCTCTCAAGATTGGAATAGCAAAGATCATAAGGCAATTGGGTGGGCTATAGGAAGAAGCCCTGACTGGAAAGATGAAGGGAAACATTTTCCCTACCATCACCAGAGCCCATCATTTCATCATAACCAAAGGTGGGTGGACACAATTTGATAATTATTTTGAGCCTTATCATCTAGCCACGCCTGTATCTAGGTGTGCAGATAATGAAGACTTTATCATGGGTATGTTCAGAAAAAGGACTAAGTGCTTGGCATTAGAACATCAGTTCAACTATCCTGAGGATATCATCAGAAACATTTTTGACCTTGGTGTCCAGGAGGTCAGGAAGGAGAAGTGGTTGGCATACAAGAATTCTTTGGACTTTGTACATAATTTTGACAAGTTCTATGATCCTCTAAAGGAATTTTTCCCATGGTCCTATAAGATTGACTTCCTAATGAATTTATTTGAGGGAATTATACAGACCCTAAATGAGAAGAAATAGAGGATAATAGAAAATGAACCAAAAAGGCTCTTTCTATTTTGAACAAATTTCAACAGGGAAGAATAGTCCCACCAGGGAATTATGTAGTATACAAAAGGAGAGGATACACTACTATCGCACCTAAAGTTGACAAAATTCCTCAGCATAAAGGAAAGAGGCCAGAAAGTGTTAATACCCAAGAAATGCCTTCTCCCAAAAGACAAAAAATGGAAATCAGAGAGCAAGGGAGTGAATTATATTCTCCTTCCCAGTCCCCCATGCATTATGATCACCAAGCTATTGTTGAACAATTGGTTCAGTTGAGGAATGCTGGTGAAGTTGTTGTCACTACTCAAGAGTTACAAGAAGGGATGCCAGAGGCACCTAAGCATATAGCAGTTAACCTCACAGTGGCAGAGTTTATAGGTAAGGAATTAGATCCTATAATCAAGCAAGCCAGTGATGAATTCTTGTCAGATGACAATTTTGTCAACACTAGGGCATTTATTCAATTTTTATGGAAATGCCATATTGATGAATTCAATCATAAATGCCGAAAGCTACAAGAAGCCCAGCCCAATTCTGCTAAGGAAGATATAGAAAAAGAAGTCAAGCAGGAGATGGTCTCCAAATTTGATGAGATCACCCCTGAAGAGGGTAGAGAAATGGTTAAGAAGTAGGGAGTCCTCATACTACTTCAATGGGATTTAGCAGATGCAGTGGTTTTTGATGTTGTCAGGAAGCAAGGAAAGCCTTGAGCACTACTGGGACATCAATTGGTACCTAGTTTAGTGAGGACCATGTAGCCTTAGCCATTTGGTCATTAAAGAAAAAGGACAAGAGGAGAATGAAGGAAGATGATGAGATTGAGGATACTGGAAGCCTAATTGTCAAGAGGGTTGCTTACACTTCAGGAATTGAAGCAGCAAATCTTGTTGTTCAAATAGCTAGCTTGAGCCTGAGGGTAGCTGAGAAAGAGAAAGAAGCTTATGATAGCCTGAATAAGCAATACAAATTTGTACTCAAGGCTTATAATGAGGAAAAGTTCAAATCCTTATTAAAAGATAACAAAATAGCAGTTTTGGAAGGAAAGCAAAAGGTCTAATTAATGCCATAGGGGGTAATTGCTCAGGAACCTCACCAACCCTCTTCCTCTAGTCCCATGCCATATAAAGAAGCTTAGGAATTGGTGAAGCAATAGTGTTCTGACCAAATATATTCCAACCTCAAGAGATGTGCTAGTGAGGTTAATCTTTCCAATCTCTATTTGTTAGGAAAGAAGATTTCTAGCATCTTGAGTAATCATGATGAGGGAAAGGAGCAGTGGGATCTGATAGTGGATAATTGGAAGGGGAAGACAGCTCATGTCAAATATTTTTACTCTCTTTCAAAGGAGCAGAACAATATTGATATTATCCTGACAAGCACCGACAAGTGTCTCAAATTGATGGTTAACTTGGACACCAAGAAGAACATGGTCATCAGGAGGGTAAAAACTTTGAGAGAAGAGTTCTCCAGGGATAGATATGACATGTTTCCCAATATGTTCAAAGAGGATGGGAACATAAAGAATGAAGCCATATGGCTAAGGAAACTAAATGAAACACTAACCAACAGAACAAAAAGTATTGTTACATTGGGAAATACTGGCTGGTTTGTGTTAACTATTGACATTTTAAATAAAGCCAAGGCATTTTTGAATCTTGGGAGGCATAAATTGAGAAAGCCAATGTTGATTGGGAAGAATTCAACAGTTAGAAGGATGAAGTTCTCAACTTTAGTTGGCCTGATAATGAGGTGTTTACCACTTGGGTGAGAAAATATGGTGGTCACTCAGGTAGCATGAGATAGTAAGTATAAGAGTGACAGCGAACAACAAAGATGCTGAGCAGTTTGAGAAAATCAGATATTGGGGGCTCTACATCAGCAAGAGGACAAACTCCAGATGACAAGGACCTAGCCACCTCAGAACAACATCAAGCATTCAAGTGGTCATAGGACAAAAGATTACATGGATTGTAACAAAGATTTGTTATCCCATCCACCTGAAATTTTTTCTCATCTGTAAATTGTATTTTGTCCTCTAGCCTAGTCATCTGTAGCTTGTTGCATCCTTATTTTCCAAAATGATTCCAAGATGACTAAGGCTGTCTATAAGTAACAATCTGTAATATTGTAATAAGGATGGTAAAAAATAAAAACTACAAGGCAGACTTCTAAATTGTGTCTATATTTTGGTTTGGAGTCTTTTGAATGTACTGATATCAAGCTTACATTAATAAAAATATAATGGAATTTCCATTTTGATACCAATGATGTCTTTTTGCATTTGGTCTTAGTTCTTGTATGTTCAATTTGTAAGGCATTTTGAGTATACTGGTTATAAGGTAGCCATGTTATTGTTTGTGAGTTGCTTTCAAGGAGAGTTTTAAATCTTGCAGATAATTGCAGAGAGTTAGGGTGTATGCAAGAATTTGATATAGGGGTGTGAGGATGAGAAGATAGTTTTTAAGGCATTCCCTCTAAGGTTTATTTGTATTTCCATTAATTATCCCTGATGTATGTGTGTTTTATTCTGACTCTATGACCCATGATTAGGCACTGGCCAAAATGTTGACAAGTGGTTGTTATCATCAATCCAATTTTAATAAATCTTTATACTTCTATTATATCAAATTCATTTCTAGCTAATTGTATTCAGTACAATTCATTTTAGTGATTTCTTGAAGAGTGAATCAATAGGTTAGCCTTCCTAGTTCTAAGAACTTAAAAAAAAGAAGGATTATAAATCCTTAGTCCACTGTGAGATTCTCTGGCATTCAGTGAATCTGCAAGTAGGTACACCTGCCTGAGTTTGTGGAGCTCGAAGTGAAAAGGATTTTATCCTTGTTAATTAGCCTTTTCCATGTAAGAATCTATGTTGGGAATATAGGTCAAGCATTATTGATGTATTGTTGATTCCTATAAGAAAAAGAGCTAACACATCCTTGGAGCGGCCAAAGAGGTTGATAGTGAGTTAAAAAGTCAGTGGTTGGCAGAATTCTATCTAGCGTGAAACAATTTTGATCTACTCGGAAAAACATAGCATTGCCCCGGGCATCAGCACCCCACAAACCTCACTTGGAGGATTTTTGGGCAAATTTCCAAGATGACTTCGACGTCCGGGGTCAAAAGTATGAAAGGATGAAAAAATGAATGATGAAGCGCCTCAACCTTCAGACCTTTCCAAAGGACTTTTTAGATAACAGGCCCTTGGAGGACCCATCATACAAATTATATGGGATTGATAAGATGGATCTCTTTCCGGTGGATTGGGAAACCCCAAATTTTTTGACAATAGAGGAAGTCACCCAAGGCATCGTGTAGTGCAGTCATGAGTATTTTGTACAAGTATGCAAGAAAAGCACCCACCGGGAGGGTCTAGTTTTTTGGGGGTCCACTTCGGCCTCTAGAATGTATAGACAAGGAATAGATAAGGGTAAAACAAAGGAGAACACCCCAGTCCCATCCCCAGTTCCACCCCCTATCATAGAACATCTTCACACCCAGCTTGAGTCATCCCAACAGCTAAGCAAAACAATCAGCGCCCGACTTTCTCTTGGTCTCCTGGTTACTCCAGTGGGGTCTGCCCTTCCTATAGGGTCACCATAACTTGCAAAACTTATGAGCCAAGAGGTAAATACAGAGGGTGAGAGTGAAACTATTCTTGACATCGGGGTCCTATTGCAAATGAGGAGAAAGAAACCAAGGGCAGATAATCCTCCACCAGGCAGAGATGTAAGCCTTGGAACATCAGGAAATATTCCTATGGAGCTTATCCCTTCCTCCCCCAAAGTAGAAGATCATCTAGAGGCTTTCCCTCCCCATGATAACTTTGATGGTATCTTCCATACATAAGACTTAGTAAATCTGCAAGAAGATGTGGAGAGGGCAGTGGAAGAGATTTCCATGCAGGAGGCAGAGAATGTCCCCGGGGAGGGGTAAAGGCAAGAAAAATAAATTGCCCTAGAAGAAGAATCCTGAGAGAAAGAAAAAGAGAGCATACCAAGTGTGGAAGAAACACTAGTCTCGGGGACCCAGATAGAAGGAAGGGAAACACAAGATGAGAAACCAACTATGGCTGGGGAAACTGGACCCTTGAGAACAACCGTACCCCCAGTCATCACACTCCAAATGCCTCCAGACACCCTGGGTGATTAGGTAACCCAAAATCTAACATTCAACAAGGTGGTCATCATAGAACAATAGTCAAATCCAAGCCAGACACCTTTAACCCCTCCAGAAAATGTGCCCTCAGAAGATAATGTCCCAGCAAATAATGTTGAAGGGAACCAGTAGCAACATGACATGGGGGAGAACCCCAGAAACATGAATACATATGCAATAGGTGCCAAGAAAGGTGGGGTCCCTGACACTATAGATGAAAATGCCACTAAGGTGGGAGAAATAGGGAATCCCAAAAGTGGAGAAATGAGTCTACAAAGACTATAGATGCCAAAGAAGTGTGGCCAGCCCCAGAAGGAAACCCCAGTATCTAGGACTTGGCTATAAGACTACCCCTACCACCATAGTGACTGGTAGAGTCAAGAAAAAGGAAGGCCCCGATAGCAGTGACAGCTCCCCTCTCTCTAGTTGAAATGATGGCACAAAACCAAGAGGCTCAGAAGCCCAAGAAGGCCTGGACCCTCCATACCCTTTAGACCGGCCTGGGAGGAAATGTTTTCACAATGGTAGCGAAGCCTCCCCTATATATATTAGAGGTAGCAATAGGTTATGTGGAATATACGATCACTAAAGTTCCTTTGGAGAGGAGAGACAAACATGGAGAATTAGACCTATTAAAAGAGGCTAGTCGAGCAATTAAGGCCCGACATGACAAACAAGCCCAGAAACTGAAGGAGGCAAGAGAAGAAAATGCCAATATCCTTGGGCTTCTTATAGAATTGATGAAACCTTTAACTACAATTCCTCTAGAGGTCTCCACTTTTGGAACACCGCTCCGACAGGGTAAAATTGACACATTGAGAACCATGAAGAAGAAAGCGAAAGCTGTCAATGAATAGGTGATAGAAAAGATAGGAGCCGTAAGGCACTTCCTGACGGCTACCCTCCTAGACCTCCACCAGGCCACCAACATCTTGGGCCAGGTGAACGGCTTCATTTCCCAGTGGTAGGGGGAAATAGAAAAATACAAAGAATGGAGTAGTGAGTTTGAAGAAATAATGAACATCGGGGAGGATATTGTCACAGAGATGAGAATTTTGGGGATGAACATTTTGGGTTCCTCCAGGTCCAACACTCCAAACTTGGTCTCAAAATAGAGACGAGAAAGAAACTAGTAGCGCCCTTGAAGGAAAAAGTCCCAGCAATTCAAGATTCTTTAAATTTATACACGAAATTTTTTACAAGGGTTTTGGCAGTCGATCCCTTTAGCATCGAGACCTGTGCTCCGGTGGATTTTTCTATTGGTAAATTTGATGAGGTAATGGAATCATGGTTCCATTCCATTGGAGATATTGATGGGGAGAAATGTCATGCCTCACCTGGATGTTGCTCCAGGAAAATGATGCCTCAAAGATGACCACAAAATTCAAAGAGGGTGCCCGGGATGTCGACGTTCAGTTGGAGGTGGCCAAAGAGCGCCAAGATTGTATAAAAGAGATAAACAGAGAAGGAATCCTCTAGATCTTGGAGGCATTCAAAAGAGTATAAGACAATAAAGTCCTCTAGTCTCTGGAGATTTTTTCTAGCAGGGCAAAGTTGTGCAAATTTTTTAACCTTTGAGCATAAGCTCCCTAACTCTGGAATTCCAGGTCCAAGTTTTTGTATTCATTTAGAGTGTTCTTTGTCAAGGTTCCCTAGAGCCAACCGATCACTGCCAATCAGTTAATAAGGGTCAGAATGTAGGTGATCTAGTTAATGACATGTCAGGTGGAAGAGATAGTTCTGACAGACGTCTTCTTATACCCCCAAGGGGCCGCTCCCACATTAACTACCTAGTGCACATCGAAGATAGGCAGCCACAATTTTCATTAGTGAGGCATGTAGCCTAGGTTACTGGGATAAGAAAGTTTCCTTCATAAGTACCTTGGCTGTCTTCTCTAGGCCTATTCTTCTAGATTTCTCCTCTATCTTCTTCTTTTGTCTGATCGAACCTCTGTACATCTTGAGGTGATTGTAGGTGGTGCAAGTAGTACTAGCCATGGATAATGTATTATATTTAGCAAGTGTATAGGTAGATTAGGTCAAGTTTTAGGTCAAATGTGTGTATAAATAAGAACTCTGATGCCATAACAAGGGTCAACAAAATTGGTGATTTTGCAGTCCAGCAGTAATAGAAGCATAGTATTTTTGAGCTCATTACAAGTAGCATTTTACTTTTAGATGTTCTCAGTAGCTCAATGCTCAGTTGTTCTTATTATCTTAGAATTCTCCCTTGGATCCATGAATGTACTCGCCAGTGATGCTGGAAAATTTTCAAGATAATGAAAGAAGGAAGAACATCTCGTGGCTATGTGTTGTTGTTGTTGTTGTTGTTGTTGTTGTTCTGATCTCTAGAGTTAGCAAACATCTTTTATGCAGTATGTTTTCCTATCTCCTTTGATCCTATGTTTTAGTTTAGATTAATGATCTTATCTCCCTTTGCTATTAAATACATATAAATCAATGGTTCATTGTGTATTTGGTATTTAGTGTAGTTTTCTTGCATTGGAGCATTGTTTGATGTTTGAATATATATTGCATAACTATACGTAGAACTATCCATCTAACCTTGATCTATCTTTTGAGTTTTCTTTGATAATCCAAATGCTTGCAAGAAACCCCATCCCTTTTGAAATCCCTGAAAAGATGATTAAAACCCAGCTATCCCCTCAAACAAAAATCACCTACCCAACCTAGGTCCCCCGTACCGTCAAGGCCCGACTACTAGGTGCTTCGAGGCTAGGAGAATTCATTCTCTGGTAAACGTCTATAGGTAGAGCTGGCCAGTACCTCAGTACTTGGTGACAACTTATCTCTTCTGGCAGAGCTGATCACAAAGTCCCATCAAAAGAAATTGGCGCTAGAAGGAGGGCATGAGCTCATCTCCCTCAGAAGATTTTGACTTTACACCGCCTGAGGGCTCTCCAAGCAGTAGTTTTAGGAACCAAAATTTCTATGGTATAGGGTTGCTTTCATCCCTTTGCTTTGAAATAATCCTCCGATCAACCCCTGATCTTGGAGATTTTGTAGAACTCGGACCTCTTGTCCGAAGGAAAAGGACCTATCAAGCTAGGCAGCCTCTAAATTTTCCTTGGGGATCTACCACACTAGAATACCCAAATCCCTTAGATAATACCGGGGACTAACTTCAAACCCATCCAAAACCAAACAGTCCCAATGGCTACCTACTTCGGTAATACTGGGGCCCCAATGGGGTAGTTCCCTAGGGCTACTAACGATCTTCCTCTGCATCAGGAGAAGATTTGCCCCAAATATGAGCATCTAGGCCCCCAAACTGCAGAAGAACATCTCCAAGATTACAATGATTCCATGAATATACACTGGATACAAAATCAAGACATTGTAACCTAGATGATTCCTCTTTCTTTAGGATAGAATGAGTTGAACTGGTACCTAAACTTTCTTGCCAACTCCATTATTAGTTGGCAGAATATGGTAGATGCCTTTTTGGTGGCCTTCCACATTCACATGTTGTGGTACCCTAAATTTTGAGAATTTAGAAGTCCTAAATCATTATAAAGAAGAAAGTTTTTTCATACTAAAAAAATCAAAGGAAGCTTTATGAGACAAATAAATAGAACTAACTAATCGAAGCCCTCAGAAAATGCTGGAATTTTGACCTGCTACAAAAATGATGCCAACATAGGCTGAAGATGGTCAAATTTTAAAAATCTAAAAATGACCTAGTTTGGGAAATCTAATTTCCTATCTCCAACAGAAATATTAGCTTTTCATGAGAAGTTTTGGATTTTGAACCAAAGCCAAATCTGAAAGTTAGGTAGTTATATTTTAGTTAGTTTATTGTTTTTTTTTAATAATTTGTAATAAGGGTTGTGTCTTTTCACCCTAAAGATGTGTAAAAGCTACTCAAACACATAAATATACATAATTAGAAATGTAAAAAGACAAGATAATACAATAATATACAATTTCACATATTTGGATAGTTTTGGATCAACAACGATAACATGGACCTAGATGTACTATTTTTTTAAAAATCAATAAAGATAAGTCTTTTTTCTTCATATATGCAATTGTTTAATTAATCATTTTACAATTAGTCCCTTGGATAAACCAATAGAACTTCTTCAAAGTAATATTTTGATGTGCATGCTTCCTGATTTGTTTTATATTCTATATTTTTAATTGGTTTTCTTATTTTGAATGGTTAGATTCTATTGATTGGGGCCTTAGTCAATTTGGCTGTCATCTGAGAAGTATTACCCTTTCAAAATATCTCTAAATTTGTTTTAGGTTGCATGTACATTCCATAACACTTTTGAAGTGATAAGTTTTCTTGTAAAATTGTCTCTAAGGTTGAACATCAGATTGGAATGATAGTGACTCTATTGCCCATGGTTGATTAAGGAATTGGTCTTTCTTTCTTATTTGGATTATAGTTATTTAATTCATTGTTTATAGTTTTGTGATATCTATCTATCTGTTCATTTCAAATTACATACACATTTACTAAACATTCTTTCATTTACTTAAAGTATTTCAATTTACAACTCATGATATATTTATTTCAGTTAGATTTATTTCAAGTGCCTTGCCATACTTGAGAGAGAAGGTTGAAGTGTTACTTATCTGCTATAAAATGTCTGGTAACTTGAAGAATAAGTCAAGGTATAGGCCTACCAACCTTGGTTTTATAGAGCTAGAATTGCAGAAGTTCCAACCTTGCCTTGGTTGTGACTTGTTAGTTGGCTAATTCACTTGGGTTTCCAAGCATTGGATTGGCAAGTTCATAGGAAATCCAATCTATTGATTTGAGCACCAACAGATTGGCGACCTGCTGGGGATTTGTTCAAAAGAACATTTTTCTATTTTACCTAGAAGCTCTAGTGATATATTTAAGACTCTACTGGGAGAAAAGAACTCAGAAGACAGTACATATTTTCCTTCTGATAAGAAGGTGGTAACTCTATTGAACAAAACATTTCAGTCAGTGGCTCTACTGAGGGAGAAGACTCAGAAGAAGATGGTGATTTTTTTTTCAAATGTATCCATCATTTCAAAGAAATCCTTTTATTTCAGATGATATTAGGCCATTGGATCTTAGGATATTTTAATGTATCCCAAATAATTATCCCCTAAAATTTCACAACTTCTACCAAAGTTCCATGGAGAATGGGATGAATCGACAATACAACGCTTGGGTGCATTTTATACATTCATAGAAGATTATGAGGTTTCTACAGAGGATCAGGTGATGAGGCTATTTGTCAGGATGTTAAAATATAGTGTAAGACAAGTATATGAATCACTACCCACACAATGTATCTCATCATGGAGATATTTTGAGAAATATTTTCTTTGTACATTTCATGATGCTAGTGGTGAAGAAGACAACATGTGTTATGAACGATATGAAGACCAAAGTTATAGCATGGAAGAAGATCCAAATTACATTGTGGAAGAATAATTGTACATTTCCCCTTTGGATACATTCTTCAATTTGGAAATATATGAAGTATCTAAAATTCATTTGTTCATGAGAATGATAAGGATTTATAAGAAAATACCTTCAGATATTACCCTTTTGGAAGGGAATTAATGGATAAAATTTGTGAGTTAGGAATATATGATGATTCTCAACTGATAATTTTTCTTGAGCAAGTATGTGAGGAATTGAGAAAAGAAAAGAATAATGACATAGAGGAAGAAAATTCAAATCAGGTTGAAGAAGAATATGTACATGGTAAGATTTGTATGGAGATAGGTATCAATGCCCATGATGGTGAGGAAGAAAATCTCCTTAGTACAGAACAAATTTCAGAGGTAGGATTTAACCATGAAGGATGTTATGAACAGGTGGATCAAAACAGTAATCTAACCAATAATGATACATTTAGAATGATCTTGTTTCTAAAGGATCATAATCAAATCTTTGATAGAGGAAAGAAAACAATGTTCATTTTTTGGGGGTCTGGGGCCACCCAATTTCACTTTGCATCAGATTAAGTGTGGATACTTGGTCTGCTTCTCCAGAGAAAGCTAGAATCACACTATTCTCACAACAAGCATACATCCCTAGAAAGAGCCACTGGTGGTACCCTAAATTTTGAGAATTTAGAAGTCCCAAATCATTATCAAGAAGAAAGTTTTTCCATACTAAAAAAATCAATGGAATGAAGCTTTATGAAACAAATAAATAGAACTAACTAATCGAAGCCTTTAGAAAATGCTGGAATTTCAACCTGCTAGAAAAATGATGCCAACAGAGGCTAAAGATGGTCAAAATTTAAAACTCTAAAAATGAACTAGTTCGGGAAATCAGATTTCCTATCTCTAAAAAAAGTATTATCTTTTCACAAGGAGTTT
>MU223250.1:664574-687166 GCA_018584345.1 Thuja plicata
CCTTTTGAAATATCTCTAAATTTGTTTTAGGTTGCATGTACATTCCATAACACCTTTGAAGTGATAAGTTTTCTTGTAAAACTGTCTCTGAGGTTGAACATAATATTGGAATGATAGTGACTCTATTACCCATGGTTGATTAAGGCACTGGTCTTTCTTGCTTATTTGGATTATAGTTATTTAATTCATTGTTTATAGTTTTGTGATATCGATCTATCTGTTCATTTTAATTTACATTCAGCAAGGTGGTCTTCGCAGAATAATAGTCAGATCCAGACCTGACACCTTTACCCCTCCAAAAAAATTTCCCTCAGAAGAGAATGTCCTGACAGATAATGTTGAAGGGAACTAGCAGCAGTAGGACATGGGGGAGAACCCAAGAAACATGAATATAGATGCAATAGGTGCCAAGGAAGGTGGGGTCCCTGACAGTACAGATGAAAATTCCACTAAGGTTGGAGAAACAGGGAATCCCAAGAGTGGAGAAAAAGAGTCTACAAAGACTACAAATGCTGAAGAAGTGTGGCCAGCCCTGGAAGGAAACCCCAGTATCTAGGAGTTGGCTATAAGCCCACCCCACCACCACAGTGGCTGGTAGATTCAAGAAAAAAGAAGACCTCGGTAGCACTGAGATCTCCCATCTCTGGCCGAAATGATGACACAAAACCAAGAGGCTCAAAAGCCCAAGAAGGCCCAGACCCTCCATACCCTTCAGACCAATCCGGGAGGAAATATGGTTGCGATGGTAGTGACACCTCCCCCAGATGCAGAAGAGGAAGAAGTAGGGTCTGCGGAATATACAATCACTGAAGTAACTCTAGCGAGGAGAGACAAACATGGAGAATTAGACTATTAAAAGAGGCTAGTCAGGCAATTAAGGCCTGATATGACAAACAAGCCCATAAACTGAAGGAGGTAAGAGAAGAAAATGCTAATCTCCTTGAGCTTATTACAAAATTGACATAGCCTTTAACTACAATTCCTCTAGATGCCTCTACCTTTGGAACACCACTCCCAAAGGGTGACATTGACACATTGTGAACCATGAAGAAGAAAGTGCAAGCTGTCGATGATTGGGTGACATAATAGGTACAAGCCGTAAGGCACTTCCTGACGGATACCCTCTCTAACCTCCACCAGGCTAACAAAATCTTGGGTCAGATGAATGATGTCATTTCCCATTGGGAGGGGGAAATAGGAAAATACGAAGAATGGAGCGGTGAGATGGAAGAAATAATGAACATCAGGGAGGATATTGTCACAGAGATTGGAAATTTTGGGGGATGAACATTTCAGGTTCCTCTGGGTCCAACACTCCAAAATTGGTCTCAAAATAGAGACAAGAAAGAAACTAGTAGCGGCCTTGAAGGATAAAGTGCTGACAATTTAGAATTCTTTAAATTTATACGTGACATTTGTTACAAGGGTTTCAACAATCAATCCCTTTAGCACCGAGACCTGTGCTCTGGTGGATTTTTCTATTAGTAAATTTGATGAGGTAATGGAATCACGGTTCCAGTCTGCCAGAGATTTTGATGGGGCAAAAATGTCACGCCTCATCTAGATGTTTCTCCATGCACATGATGCCGCAAAGATGGCTGCAAATTTGAAGAGGGTGCCTGGGATGTCGACGATTTGTTGGAGGCGGCCAAAGAGCACCAAGATTGTATAAAAGAGATAGAGAAAGAAGGAATCCTCCAGATCTTGGAGGCATTCAAAAGAGTATAAGACAATAAAGTCCTTCGGTCTTTGGATATTTTTTCCAATAGGGCGAAGTTGTGAAAATTTGTTAGCCTTTGAGCACAAGCTCCCAGACTCTGAAATTCTGGGTCCAATTTTTTTTTATTCATTCATAGCGATCTACTTCAAGGTTCCTTGGAGCTGACCAATCACTATCAAGTAGTTAATAAGGGTCAGAATGTAGGTGATCTAGTTAATGACTTGTCAGGCAAAAGATATGGTTCTGATAGACATCTTCTTATTCCCTCAAGGCGCTGCTTCCACATTAACTACCTAGTGTGCATCAAAAATTTCCTCCATAAGTACCTCTGCTCTCTTCTCTAGGCCAATTCTTCTAGATTTCTCCTCTATCTTCTTCTTCTATCTTGTCATACCTCTATACATCTCGAGGTGATTGTAAGTGGTGCAGGTAGTAGCAGCCATGGATAATATATAATATATAGCAAGTGTATAGGTAGATAAGGTCAATTTTTAGGTCAAATGTGTGTATTACTAAGAAGTCTGACACCATAACAAGGGTCAACAAAATTGATGATTTTGCAGTCCACCAGTAATAGAAGCATAGCATTTTCAAGCTCATTACAAATAGCATTTACTTTCAGATGTTCTTAGTAGCTCAATGCTTAGTTAATCTCAGTAGCATAGAATGCTCCCTTGGAGCCATGAATGTACTCGCCAATGATGCTGGAACATTTTCAAGATAATGAAGAAGGAAGAACATCTCATGGCTATGTGTTGTTGTTGTTCTGATCTCTGAAGTTAGCAAACATCTTTTATGTAGTATGTTTTCCTATGTCCTTTACTCCTATGTTTTAGTTTAGATTAATGATCTTATCTCCCTTTTCTATTGAATGCACATGAATTGCTAGTTCATTGTGTATTTTGTATTTAGTGTAATTTTCTTGCATTGGAGCATTGTTTGATGTTTTAATATATATTGCATAGCTATAGGTAGAAATATACGTCTAACGTTCATCTATCTTTTGAGTTTTCTTTGATATGCTTGCAGGAAACCCCATCCCTTTTGAAATCCCTGAAAAGATTAGTAAAAACTAGCTATCCCCTCAAACAACAGTCACTAGGTAGAGTTGGCTAGTACCCTCGCACCATTGAGACCTAAATACTAGGTTCTTGGAGGCTAGGAGAATTCATTCTATGGTAACCTCTATAGGTAGAGTTGGCTAGTACCTTGATACGTGCTGACAACTTATCTCTTCGAGTGGAGTCGATCACAAAGTCTTGTCAAAAGAAACTGGCACTAGAAGGAGGGCATGAGCTCGTCTCCCTTGAAAGATTTTGACTTTACACTGCCTGAGGGCTCCCCAAGTAGTAGTTTTAGGAACTAGAATTTCTGTGGTATAGGGTCATTTTCATCCCTTCACTTTGAAAGAATCCTCCAATCAACCCCTGATCTCGGAGAGTTTGTAGAACTCAGACCTCCTATCTGAAGGAAAAGGACCCACCAAGCTAGGGAGCCTCTGAATTTTCCTTGGGGATCTACCACACACTAGAATACCCAAATCCCTTAGATAATACTGGGGACTAACGTCCAACCCATCCAAAACCAAATAGTCCCAATAGTTACCTAGTTTGGTAATACCAGGTCCCCAATGGGGCAGTTCCCCGGGGCTACTAACGATCTTCCTCCACATCTAGAGACCCCAAATACGAGCATCTAGGCCCCCGAACTATAGAAGAACACCTCCAGGATTACAAAGATGCCATGAATCGACACTGGATACAACATCAAGACGTTGTAACTTGGATTTTTCCTCTATCTTTAGGACAAAATGAGCTAAACTGGTACCTAAACTTTGTTGCCAACTCCATTAATAGTTTGCAAGATATGGAAGATGCCTTTCTGGTGGCCTTCCATTTTCACGTGTGGTGGTACCCTAAATTTTGAGATTTTAGAAGTCCCAAATCATTATCAAGAAGCAAGTTTTTTCATACTAAAAAAATCAAAGGAAGGAAGCTTTATGACACAAATAAAAAGAACTAACTAATCGAAGCCTTCAGAAAATGCTGGAATTTTAACTTGCTACAAAAATGATGCAAACAGAGGCTGAAGATGATAAAATTTTAAAAATCTAAAAAGGACCCAGTTTGATAAATCAGATTTCCTATCTCCAACAACAATATTAGATTTTCACGAGGAGTTTTTAATTTTTGACCAAAGCCAAATCCGAAAGTTAGGTAGTTATTTTTTAGTTAGTTTATTGTTTTTTGAAAATAATTTGTAATAAGGGTTGTGTCTTTTCACCCTAAAGAGGTGTGAAAGCTACTTAAACATATATATAAATATATACATAATGTGAAATGTAAAGAAACAAGATAATAAAATAATATACAATTTCACATATTCAGATAGTTTTGGATCAACAACTATAACATGGACCTAGATGTACTATTTTTAAAAAAATCAATAAAGATAAGTCTTTTTTCTTCATATATGCAATTGTTTCATTAATCATTTTACAATTAGTCCCTTGGATAAACAAGTAGAACTTCTTCAAAGTGATACTTTGATGTGCATGCTTCCTGATTTGATTTAATTCTATATTTTCAATTGGTTTTCTCATTTTGAATGCTTAAATTCTATTGATTGAGGCCTTAGTCAATTGGGTTGTCATCTGAGAAGTATTACCCTTTTGAAATATCTCTAAATTTGTTTTAGGTTGCATGTACATTCCATAACACCTTTGAAGTGATAAGCTTTCTTGTAAAACTGTCTGTGAGGTGAACACGAGATTGGAATGATATTGACTCTATTTCCCATGGTTGATTGAGGCATTGGTCTTTCTTGCTTATTTGGACTATAGTTATTTAATTCATTGTTTATAGTTTTGTGATATCTATCTATATGTTCATTTCAAATTACATACACATTTACTAAACATTCTTTCAATTACTTAAAGTATTTCAATTTATAGTTCATGATATATTGCTTTCAATTAGATTTCTTTCAAGTGCCTTGCTATACTTGAGAGAGAAGGTTGAAGTGTTACTTATCTTCTATAAAAAGCCTTGTAACTTGAAGGATAAGTCAATGTATAGTCCTACCAACTTTGGTTTTACAGAGCCACAATTGCAGAAGTTCCAACCTTACCTTGGTTGTGAGTTGTTAGTTGGCTAAATCACTTAGATTTCAAAACATTGGAATGAAAAGTCCATAGGAAATCCAATCTGTTGATTTGAGCACCAACAACATGGACCGAGCTTGGTCCCACAGCCAGTTTATTTCCATCAGGAAGGAACCAAACGAGCCTCTCACTACATTCAACCATCAGTTTCAATGTGCTTTAAAGTGGTGCATGGGCCCTTTCATCCCATCCACTGATGTGACCATCCAGACATACCTCAACACCATGGAACTCTTTTTTTCTACTCTCCTTTGGAGAACTATTGCCTCTAATGACCGAGATACCCTGGTGAAAGTTTACAACTTTTCCCTGGAGTTGTCCTGCGGTTTGAGAAAAGTTCCCAGCAGGATTGGACAAAGCTCACCCTTTAATATTTTTCCCGGTGGAACTCCTTACACTGGAGGATACAACCCCAATCTGGAAATGGGTGCCTCAACAATGTCTATGGGCCCACCTCCGATAGACCAATGGGCCTGGTACATTTACCCATGTCAAGCCTAGACAATTCTGGGTCTGGAATACATTTCCTTGAACTAGCACCAGCAAATGAAACAACCTTTGACACAACCCTCTAGAGTACCTTTCTTCCAGTCCTTTGTGGATGGAGGATTGAAGTCCTCAACTTTGGGAGCTACTACCACTTTCCCGTGTATCCTGCCACCTCAACCATCACACTATGACACCACTACCCAGTTGGCCACCGAGGTTGAATCCCTTCGTCAATTGGTGTCCTCCTTGACAATGGACATGGGACAACTGAAGGTGGGGCCTTTCATGCCCCACAACCCCAATTCCCAGAGAGGGAATGTTTTCTCCAGCCAACAAAATGCCAATTCCAGAGGTGGGAACTACAACAATAGGCCTTGGCCCAACCAACAACAATGGAATAATAACATGAATACCGAAGGCCCTCCTCCAAATCAAACTACCACTCAAGGTGGTGCTGGACCCATTCACTTTGCATAGCTCACAGAATTCCACCCCCTGACGACATGGTTTAGATTGCACGACACTGGCTGGAACTCCGTGGTGAACTATGCCACACTGGAGAAGATCATCCAGATATCCCAGTTTGAGAGACAATAGCCTACTGATCCAACTCCCCTGGAATCCTCCTCAGCAAACCCCCCTACCACTACCTTTACGTGTGAGACTATCTTCTTTGGGAAATACAAATAAGACAATGAAGAACTTGAGTTACAGTGGTTCTTTGATGAATCCATCCCGGCCTTTGTGGCTAATGCCTTCACCAACCTGCGGACTCCATTTAACACTCGACGTCAAGCTAGAAAAGGGACATCCTACACATCAATGTCACCCAAGAATACCACCCCCTAGGATCCTAACATAAATGACCACTCCCTTCTACCAAAAGTACTTGGCCCTAACCACGCTAGGGGTCCGGTTGGGGGAAGCCAACTTTACCTTGGGGCAGTTTGATATCACCAAGGAATTGGAAAACACCACCACCTCATGACCTTGATGGAGGTTTTACTTAATTGTCTAGAGAAGAAGAAATCCCTCCTAAAGCTCTTGGGGAACCCAGAAGTTGTCAATCAACCACCAAAGACTATCACTTTCGATGATGCCAACTCGGTAGTCTTCCAGGGGAATATAGAAGATCCTCCCTTCCTGCTAGGCTTGAACATCCAAGGGAAGAACTTGTATAATTTCCTTGTGGATTACACTGCTTTGGGTAAAATTATGCCCTTATCCATTTGTAAGAAGCTTGGACTCACTCCCACACCCTCCAAAGGCGCAGTTCTCCAACTAGACAAAACTGCTATGAAAATGGTTGGTGAGATGAAGAATGTCCAGATTCAGCTCATCTAGGATCCCCGGATATCTAGTGTCATCGAAATCCAAGTGGTTAACATCCCTGAAACCTATGGGATTTTATTGAGTTGAAATTGGTCAAAGGCCCTTAATGAGTATTTAATAGCTCCCCACTTATGGCTCCCCTGGAAGGGGAAATCAAACCAGATCTAGGTAGAGAGCAAACCTAGAATGAAATAGGCCCTTACTAAAGTTGAGAAGGTAAGTGAAATCATTTTCTCCAAATCCTCACTCAGGGTATATTGACCGCTCGAGATCCTGACCTTTGACTTCATCCCCAGGGAGGATCCTATAATCGCTTAAAGAATTTAGGATCTGGATGAAAATTTGAAGATGATTCGCAAGGTAGCATGGTGAATCCGGTCACCCTCTTATCTGGCACTTGGTGTCAGATACATTACCAAAAACAATCTAAACTAGAGTGTGGGTCTTGCATTTCCACCTCTACTCATCACATCGCCAGTCTCCAAGAGAAGGAACACCAAGTCAGTTTCCTTGGACCAAGTAATCTACCCAGTGGTACACTTGAGGTGTCGCTTGTCTAGGAACCCAAATCAGAAGATCCTCTAGAGGAAGGTCTCACCTACACACCATCTGAGTTGGAGGAATCATCTCACAAACCTCCTAGCCCCAAATCCAATCCAAATGCCACTTGGTTTCCTCAACCCCATAAAACTGACAATGATTTTTTAGATCCTGAAGTTCGACAGGTGCCGGTCCAAACAAGGTTGTGGGGCCAAAGTGGAATTAATTGACCCACAAGGAAAATCCTTTCTCACATCCTATAGGTTGCATTTTAACTACACCAACAATGTCATGGAGTATGAGGCCTTAGTCCTCAGACTCCTGTACACATTGAGACAAGGGATCACCCACCTCCGGTCAATGGGTGATTCAGAGCTAATTGTAAAATAGGTCCGAAGCCAATACACATGTCATGATAAAAGGTTGCCCACATACCGTAACCGGGAATGGATCCTAATTAAAGATTTTGATGCTTTCGACATCAAAATTATTCCCCAAAAATGTAACTATGTTTCGAATGCCCTCACTATGTCTGTCAATACCCTTAAGTTGATGGTTGGTTCCCAGCTCTAGAGATTCTCTGTTGAGATGGTCCCCACCCCGTCCATCCTGGACAATATAACCCACTTTTAGGTTTTTGAGGATGACCAACACATCTTAGCCTTCATGGAAAATGTTGGCATCTTTGAAGATCAGATTGTGGAAGAAACTAATCATGATGATACTTGGCAAGTGGGAGAAGATGACGTGATCATTGACCTACCCACCAACACCATCCCTAAGGGGATGGTCGCTTTAGAATGAGTCTTTGATTCAGAATCTCAAGGCTAGGAGAAGATATCATTCTCCTCTGAGGGAGGAAAATATAAAAAGGTTAACATCGGTATAGCCGATGAAGAAAAATTTGTCTACATTGGTACCTCCTGCTCCCTAGAGGAGAAGGAGAAGATTCTCGTAGTTCTCCGAGAATACATTGATGTTATTTCCTGGGGGTATGAAGATCTTAAAACCTATGATAAATCTATCATGACTCATACCATCCCCTTGAAACTAGATGCGAAACCTTTCTGGAAAAAGTAGAGGCCGGTAAACCCTTTGATCGAACCCCTAATCCATCAGGAGGTTCAAAAATTATTGTCAGCCCAGATCATCTTTCCTATCTGGCATACTACATGGATTGCTAACCTTGTCCCCATGCATAAAAAGAATGGAGAGATCTTCCTATGTGTGGATTTCTACAACTTAAACAAGGCCTCCAAGAAGGACAATCACCCTCTCCCTTCGCTGGATGAGGTGTTACAAATTGTAAATGGTTCACAAATGGTGTCCTTTCTGGATGGGTACTCTAGGTACAACCAAGTCATGGTTAAGTTCGAAGATAGGATGAAAATGGTGTTCACCACCATGTGGGAGATGTTTGCATACCAGAGAATGCCCTTCAGTCTGATAAACACAGGGGCCACATTTTACAAGGCCATAGACATTGCGTTCGAAGGACTCATTAACAAGTGCATAATCATCTACATGGATTATTTAATAGTCTTTTCCTGGGACAGGTGTGATCATCCCACCCACCTTGCTCAGATCTACGAGAGATGTTTCCGGTAGGGTATCTCCCTTGACCCCAAGAAGTGTATAATTGGGGTCACTAAAGGGAAACTACTCGGGCATATAGTCCCTGAGAAAGGGATATCCATTGACCCTGATAGAGTAGAAGCATTGCTGAATTTGCAAATGCCCAGTAGAAAGAAGGAAATGAGATCTTTCTTCAGAAAGATAAATTTTGTCCAACGGTTCATTACCAAATTTGCTGAGATTGTCAAACCACTCAACGATATGATGAAGAAAGATACCAAGATTGAGTGGAGCCTTGAAGTAAAGCGAGCATTTTCTCAAATCAAGAAAACTATAGTGGAGGCACCGGTCTTGTCAAGTCCGGACTATTCCCTCTCGTTTCACATTTACTCCTTCACTTCACCACACTCTGTTGTTGCAATTTTAACCCAAAAGGTTGAGGGGGAAGAACAACCTATTGCTTTTATGAGCTCCCCCTTTAAGAATGTCAAAGTCTAGTATACACCATTGGAAAAGTAGGCCTTTTCTTTAGTTCGGTCCACGAAGAAATTCTAGCACTACATTCTCCAGAGCAAAGTGCATGCCATTATCCCAGACTAGGCTGTCAAGTCTTTACTACTGCAGAGTGAACTAGGCAAATGCTGAGGGAAATTAATGGCCATCCTCCATGAATATGATCTTGAGATAAAACCAATGAAAATAGTCCAAGGCCAGGGACTATGTAAAGCAATGGCAGGGACCACTCCAAACATCGAGTGACAAACTTACACTGTGGATTCCATCACTCAAGATCCATGGTATACTGATCTGGTGTACCTATTTCTTAAAACCAAGTGCCTAGAGGGGCTCCCCCTAACAAACATCATGCCTTGTGACTGAAAAATGCACACTTCATGATAAAAAATGGGATGCTTTTTTGGAATAATTTTGAGGGGATTTATCTTTGATGCATAGACAGAGACCAAGCTACCAAAATGATAGAAGAATTCCACAGGTAGTATGGGAATGGGCATGGCTTAGCTGATGCCACTACCCATCAGATTCTTTGGGCTGGATATTTTTGGCCCTTCATTTTCAAAGACATTCACACTCATGTAAGGAAGTGCCACACCTGCCAAACTACTGCTTCTCAAGAGCGGAACCCGGCGATGCCTTTACAACCAATCTTTGAAGTTTGACCCTTCGCCCAATGGGTTTTTTATTTTATTGGGGAAATAAACCCCAACTCATCTACCAACCACTGGTATATTTTAACTGCTACCAATTACTATACCTGGTGGTCTAAGGCAATCCCATGCAAGAACAACATAGCAAATGTAGTTATCAAGTTCTTGGAAGAGAACATTGTCACAATATTCAGAATGCCTTTTTCTATCATGTGTGACAATGGTCTAGTATTTTCTTCAACACAACTATTAGAATGGACCTATCAGAGGAAGATCACCTTGAAGTTCTCCAACAACTATTATCCTCAGGGTAACAGTGTTTCCGAGTCTACCAATAAAAACCTGCTGGAAGAGATCAAACATTTGCTAGAACAGAATCCCTGGGACTTGCACCAAAAACTCAGGTTTGACCTTTGGGTGGATCATATCAGAATCAAAGAAGACCTGGGAACTTCTCCATTTCACTTGGTTTATGGCCAGAGCTTTGTGTTCCTGATAAACTTACAAATCCTAGTTTTACAATTCATGCAGGAATTCAATGCCTGAGATAATGTTGTGGAGGTTCGCTTCTTGAACTTGGTGATAATGGAAGAACAAAGAGACATGGCATTGGAACATGTTTTGCATCATCAAGAAGTCATCAAATGATGGGTTGACAGGAGAGCCCAATACAAAGCCTTTCAGGTTCTGGATCTAGTCCTTTTGTGGGACAAGGCTTTGGAGAAGAAAGGAAAGCATACTAAGTTCCAAAGGCTCTGTCTTGGACCTTCCTTAATCTCAAAAATCTATGGGGCCAACACTTATTACCTCAGCATCATGACTAGGGAAGTCATTCTATTTCCCATCAATGGACAGTTTCTCAAACATTATTTTGAATAGAGGCAGGAGGTAAGTTTTCCCAAAAGTTGTATTATATGTGTATATGTTCATGCCTGTAAATATTTTTTCGGCACTCCTTGGGAGTGTCTCATCCTTGTAAATAGTCAGCAGCCCTTTGGGGCCACTTTTCTCTTCTCTGTTTTGTTTTTTGTCTTTGTGTTTCTTTTTAATTTGTGTGTCTTTATTTTTTTAGGTTCCCGATGTGTTTCTCTCTTCTTGTAGATAGGTATGCTTCACATGACATCTTGTCCCTGGAATGGTGCCTTACATATTTTAGTTAATCTGGAATTATTGTTAGCATGGTGGGATTTGTCCGCTCTCTAGAGTTATTTTATATGGATAGTAAAAGGTTATGGGCAGTCTTCATCAGATTTACATCTTGAAAGTCTTGACATCAATTAATAGAAAATCATAGAGAGAAAGTAATCATATTATCCTTGAGAGAAGAGTGGTTGCACTGGTTACTGGCCATGTCCAAAAATCAAAAGAACCTCTTGGGTTCGGAATGTCTCTCCTATTCAAAAAATCAAAATGGGTGGCAAGGTGAAAGAAGTAACGCCGTGAAAATTTACTAAGCTTAAGGATAATGGTGAAAGGAGTACTGCCTTCCCCATCTTAAAAAAAAAGAGAACTGGAGAATGGAGAATTTTGGGATTTGGAGGATGATGCAAGACATAGTGATTTTGGTTTGATGCACCTAGTGTCATCTCTCTTGTTCTCCCAGAAGTCATTGGCTTGATTTTCTTCCAAAGTACACACTTCACAACTGACAAAAGATTAAAGGATTAGATCATGGTGAGTCATATTTTCTCAGACACCCAGTGCCTTGCAAGTGAATACTCAAGATAAAGATGAGTCTTGGTTTTTTCTAACCACCGATTCTATGATTCTTGAATGCACTAAGGTGTTTTTCCCAATAAGTTTCCATTTTTTATGCCCTGCATACCTGTCCCTGCATTTTGTTGGAAAAAAGTTGGCTCCCCCTTTTTTCTTTTGGATCTTCCTTTGTTTAGTTTTTGGTCTTCTTTTGTTTCCTCTGGCCTTTGCCTCCGTAGGGCCTTTGTTGTCGTTTCCTTTTGGTTTTCCTCACTCTAGGACCTGATCCTAGAGTGTTTTGTTCCTTTTGTGCCAGCCAAATTTCAGACCCCAGGATTTTGTACCATTACTTCCTCTTTAGTTAAAGGGTGTGGTTGCACGGGATCCTCGGGCCCAGAGTCCAGAGGCTTGCCTTTTTCTTGGGGTTTGCGAAGGGGAACGATCTATTTTTACCTAAGGGATATAAATTTAGTTTCACTTATCATTGTTACACTTACCGCAAATAAATTACCCTCAGAGTGAATTAAGTGCGATTTGTGCAAATTCACAGAGAGCTCAGTGCAATTTTATTCAGGAGTTAATAGTGATTCAGAGTGACTAAGCATGCTTCAAGGTATTCGTTGGGTTCTCAATGTGTTTTCAGCGTGTTGAAGCTATCTATTTGTAGAGCACCTCCCATGCCTTTCCTCCTGCATCCTTTGGTTTTTTGATAGGTCCGTCCTCCCCTTCTCTCTTTTTTTTTTTTTTTTTTTGCTTCGTTCCTTTGTTTCTATTTTGATTTTCATTTGTTTGATTTCTATATTTGGGTCTTCGTCATCACCTCCCATTGGTAGGATGGCTTTGCAGGAAGGTTGGCCACCTTCCATGCATTGTTTGTTTTTGTACATTTGTAGATAATGTAGATAATGTGTTAATAGTTGTAAATATTTGTAAATTTTTGTAAGCTTTTTTAAATAGTTGTGAATATGTTAGTAGCTGGTCGATGACTATTGTAAATTGGTTGGTTCTTTGGCCTCCTATGTAAATAGTGTTTTCTTAGGGTAGTTTCTGTGTTTAGTCTATATATCCTGTCAAGTTTAACCCATCCTATGGTGAGCTCACCACTCCCTTTGTATTCTAAATCCAATCCGAGCTCGCCCACCTGATTTTTGCTAGACTCAAACTTGGCAGCTCACTTGTTCAAGTTGCAGCCTTTCTCTCTCCTCCCATTGCTTTGACATTAATGGTGGGATTAAATTATCCAGTTACGAGCATTTCAAACAATCACAAGTAACATTCATTCCATCTGTGTTGAGACAAATGTCACCTTAAATTCCATTACTCCATTTATTGTAAGACCATGTGACAACCCATGTCAGCCCAGTACGACTTATTTCCTGGTCACTTCAATAACGGCTAGTTTCTCCAAACTCCAGGTTCCACGTAATCCCATGAACTTCATCACATTTTTCACATGGACTAGAACCCCCAGGACCCGTAGGTGTTTATCAAATTCAAAGCTATTGTTTATTACATTTCCAGGATTTGATGCAAGATAACATTTTTTTAAGGACAGGTGTGAAATGGTGATGAAGTATCTGGAACCTGGAAATTTATTATATTTAGTTACTTGTATTAATGGTTGTCCAATCTTGCAGGCTATCACAAATTATCAATCAATATGTCTGAAGTAGATTCCCCTCCCAGAAGTCTGAAACTCCTGACCACCTCAACAAGAGCGGCCACCAAGACAAGGGTCAAGAAAAAACTAGAGAAACTCCCACTCACATCCAAATATCCGAGGGATGGTGTCCTCATGGGATCCAAGGTGTATTCTAAATTAAAACTAATCACCGACACAGAGGTCAGACCATGGGCCAAATTACAAGGCATAGTAAGAACAATGTTCACTCTGCGTTTTGTCAGAGATAGTATGGCAAAGAACGTGGATGCCTTTGGCATCATCAAAGCTGCCTACTTTCCTTACTCTGTGCAGGCCCCAAAGTTGATCCTAACTCTGACAGAGCATTACAACACAACTGTTCGGGATATTATACTTGCATTTTCCCTTCTAAGGGGTTACCTGGTGCCCCTAATGTCTCTCGACGCTACTACATTTTCTTCGGGCCTAGGAATCCCCCAGTTCTCCAATTCTATTGTCATCTCCTAGTCTACATCACTGCAAGAGTTCAACAAAGTCAAACAGGTGGCCTGACAGCACCTCAATACCCACTGGCTAAAGATACCAAAGCAAGATTACAAGAAGATGAAGCTGGAGATCCCCCACATAGAATTCAAGGAAAGCATCCAAGAGGGGTTAATTTTCCTATGTCAGGTCTTCAGAGAATTGCATGCTCGAGATTTTTTAGCATGGATGTACTACTTCTTGTATGGCATCTCCACCAACGGGCAAAATTTTGATTGGGCAACTATTATTTCCAACCATGTGGCCTTCCAACTCAACAAGGTTAGACAAACATATAAGTTCCACATGACTTCATATGTTTTATGGGCACTGGCACAATAGAGACCTATAATTCAGGGTTTAGTTATAGTGGGCATCCTTGGGATCGGGCCCGACCAGAGTGCGCCTTGGGATCATTTTCCCCAAATTCAAAGGGAAGCTAGCTTCCCCAACTTTTTCCAAGTTAATAATACCTTCGTTTACTAAAAAATTTTGATACCATCTCGGGATGTTGTTTACTGGCTTTCAAAGGAGGATATGGCCTTGGTGAGTTCATACGTAAATTATTTTATTCAATTTCACTAGCATTCTTATATTTGGGTGACTAGATTCTCTGGCAAGCCCTACCTATTGCCCAAGCATTATGGGGATATGATTATTTTGATGGAGTATTGCAGGCAAATCCTAGAGCTCCATACATTTTATGGAGTCAAGAAGGTTACCTCCATCCCTTTCCTAAACACTTACAGGAATTACTCTTGCAGTCTTCAAGCAGCAAAAGAGGTCGATAACGAGTTAAAAATTCTAGGGTTGACAAAATTCTATCTAGCACAAAACAATTTTGATTCGCTCAACAAAATAAACACAACATTACCCCAGGTATTAGTGCCCCATGAACCTCACTTGGAGGATTTTTGGGCAGATTGCCAAGATAACTTCGACATTCAGGGTTGAAAGTATGAAAGGATGAAAAAAGGAATGATGAAGCGCCTCGACCTTTAGACTTTTCAAAGGACTTTCTAGATAGCGGGCCCTTGGAGGACCCATCATACAAATTATATGGGATTGACAAGATGGATCTCCCTCTAGTGGATTGGGACACCCCAGAATTTTTGACAATAGAGGACGTCACCCAAGGCATCATGCAGCGCAGTCATGAGTATTTTGCACAAGTATGCAGGAAAAGCACCCACCGGGAGTGTCTAGTTTTGTGATGGTCCACTTTAGCCTTTGTAATGTCCGGACAAGGTATAGATAAGGGTAAAACAAAGGAGAACACTCCAGTCCTATCCTTGGTTCCACCCCCTATCATAGAACAACTTCACTCCCAGATCGATTCATCCCAACAACTGAGCGAAACAATCAGAGCCCAACTTTCTCTGGGTCTCCCGGTCACTCCGATGGGATCCTCCTTTCCTACAAGATCCCCATCACTTGCAACACTTATGAGTTAGGCAGTAAATAGAGAGGATGAGAGTGTTGCCATTCTGCATGTCAGGGTCCCATTGCAAATGAAGAGAAAGAAACCAAGGGCAAATAATCCTCCACCAGGCACAGACGCAAGCTATGAAATATCAGGCAATATTCATTTGGAGCTTATCCCTTCCTCCCCCAAAGTAGAAGATCATCCAGAGGCTTCCCCTCCCCATGATAACTTTGATGATATCTTCTAGACTGAAGACTTGGTAAATCTGTAGGAAGATGTGGAGAGGGCAGTGGAAGAGATTGCTACACAGGAGGCAGATAATGTCCTTGGGGAGGGGGAAAGGAAAGAAAAAAAGATTACCCTAGAAGAAGAAGGCCAAGAGAAAGAAAAAGACAACACACCAAGTGTGGAAGAAACACTAGTCTCAGGGATCGAGATAAAAGGAAGGAAAACACAAGATGAGCAGCCGACTATGGCTGGGGAAACCAAACCCTTGGGAACAACCGTACCCCCATTTGTCATGCTCTAAATGCCTACAGACACCTTGGGTGATCAATTATCCTAGAATCAACATTTGGCAAGGTGGTCTTTGTAGCACAATAGTCATATCCAAGCCATACACCTTTACCCCCTCCAGAAAATGTGCTCTCAAAAGAGTGTCCTGACAGATAATGTCGATGGGAACTAGCAGTAGTAGGACATGGGGGAGAACCCTGAAAACATGAATATAGATGCCACAGGTGTTAGGGAAGGTGGGGTCCGCGAAACTACATATGAAAATGCCACTAAGGTGGGAGAAAGAGGGAATTCTAGGAGTGGATAAAAAGAGTCCACATAGACTACAGATGTCGAAGAAGTGTGGCCATCCACCGAAGGAAACCCTAGTATCCAGGACTTGGCTCTAAGACCACCGCCACCACCATAGTGGCTGGGAGAGTCAAGAAAAAGGAAGGCCGCAACAGCAATGAGATCTCCCCTCTCTTTGGCCAAAATGATGGCACAAAACCAAGAGGTTCAGAAGCCCAAGAAGGCCCATACCCTCCATACCCTTTGGCCCAGTCAGGGAGGAAATACCATTGCAATGGTAGCAACGCCTCTCCTAGATACAGAACAGGCAGCAGTAGGGGTTGAAAAATATATGATCACTAAAGTTCCTTTGGGGAGGAGAGACAAACAGGGAGAATTAGACCTGTTAAAAGATGCTAGTCGGGCAATTAAGGCTTGATATGACAAACAAGCCCAGAAAATGAAGGAGGCAAGAGAAGAAAATGCCAATATCCTCAGGCTTCTTACATAATTGATGCAACCTTTAACTGTAATTCCTCTGGAGGCCTCCACCTCCAGAACACCACTCCCACAGGGTGACATTGACACATTGAGAACCATGAATAAGAAAGGACATGCTGTCAACGATTGGGTGATAGGACAGATAGGAGCCGTAAGGCATTTCCTGACGGCTACCCTCCTGGACCTCCACTAGGCCAGCAACATCTTGGGCCAGGTGAATGACGTTGTTTCCCGATGGGAGGGGGAAACAGAAAAATATGAAGAATGAAGTGGTGAGATGGAAGAAATAATGAACATTGGGGAGGATATTGTCACAGAGACAAGAATTTTGGGGGATGAACATTTTGGGTTCCTCTAGGTCCAACACTCTAGACTTGGTCTCAAAATAGAGACAAGAAAGAAACAAGTAGAGGCATTGAAGGATATTTTCTCTGCAATTTTGAATTCTTTAAATTTATACGCAACTTGTTACAAGGGTTTTGGTAATCAATCCCTTTAGCAGCAAGACTTGTGATCTAGTGGATTTTTCTATTGGTAAATTTGCTGACATAGTGGAATCATGGTTCTGGTCCAATTTTGATGGGGCAAAAATGTAACGCCTCACCTGGATGTTGCTCTAGGCACATGATGCCACAAAGATGGATGCAAAATTCAAAGAGGGTTCCTAGGATGCCGACGATCAGTTGGAGGTGGCCAAAGAGCACCAAGATTATATAAAAGAGATAGACAAAGAAGGAATCCTCTAGATCTTTGAGGCATTCAAAAGATTATAAGACAATAAAGTCCTCTGATCTCCAGAGATTTTTTCCAATAGAGTGAAGTTGTGAAAATTTGTTAACCTTTGAGGGTAAGCTTCCGGACTCTGGAATTCCATCTCCAAGTTTTTGTATTCATTCACAGCGATGTACGTCAAGGTTCCCTGGAGTCGACCGATCACTGTCAAGTAGTTAATAAGGTTTAGAATGTAGGTGATCTAGTTAATGACATGTCAAGTAGAAGAGATGGTTATGACAAATGTCTTCTTATTCCTCTGACTCGCTGCTCCCACATTAGCTACCTGGTGTATATCGAAGACAGGGAGCCACAATTTGGATTAGTGAGGCATGTAGCCTAGATTACCGAGATAAGAAAATCTCCTCCATAAGTACCTCGGCTCTCTTCTTTAGGCCGATTCTTCTAGATTTCTCCTCTATTTTCTTCTTTTGTCTTGTCAGACCTCTATACATCTCAAGGTGATTGTAAGTGGTGTAGGTACTACCGGCCATGGATAATGTATTATATTTAGCAAGTGTATAGGTAGATTAGGAGTATTTTTAGGTAAAATGTGTGTATAAATAAGAAGTTCAAAACCATAACAAGGGTCGGCAAAATTGATGATTTTGCAGTCCAGCAGTAATAGAAGCATAGTATTTTTGAGTTTATTGCAAATAGCATTTTAATTTCAGGTGTTCTCAGTAGCTCAATGCTCAGTTGTTCTTAGTAGCTTAGAATGCTCCCTTGGAGCCATGAATGTACTTGCCAGTGATGCTAGAACATTTTCAAGATAATGAAAGAAGGAAGAACATCTTGTGGCTATGTGTTGCTATGTGTTGTTGTTATGCTAGAACATTTTCAAGATAATGAAAGAAGGAAGAACATCTTGTGGCTATGTGTTGTTGTTGTTGTTGTCGTTGTTGTTGTTCTGATCTCTAAAGTTATCAAACATCTTTTGTGTAGTATGTTTTCTTATGTCCTTTGCTCCTATGTTTTAGTTTAGATTAATGATCTTATCTCCCTTTGCTATTGAATGCATGTGAATCACTAGTTTGTTGTGTATTTGGAATTTAGTGTATTTTTCTTGCATTGGAGCACTGTTTGATGTTTGAATATATATTGCATAGCTATAGGTAGAAATATCTGTCTAACCTTGATCTATCTTTTGTGTTTTCTTTGCTAATCCAAATGCTTGCAGGAAACCCCATCCCTTTTGAAATCCCTAAAAATATGAGTAAAAACCAACTATCCCCTCAAACAATAATCACATGCCCAACTTAGCTCCCCCACACCGTCGAGGCCCGAATACCAGGTGCTTGGAGGCTAGGAGAATTCATTCTCCTGTAAACCTCAACAAGTGGAGTTGGCTGGTACCCCAGTACCTGGTGACAACTTATCTCTTTTGGCAAAGGTGGTCACAAAATCCCATTAACACAGTGCATGTTTCTTATGATGTCATTTTAGTCTCGATATTTATACTCAACCCGGTTTGTCTAAAATTGTCTTATATGATCTTGTGAGAGTAATTTAAGTTGTTATGGTTGATTGAGGACCAGTGTATTCTTGTATGGGCAGGAAGCAGTATTGAGATTTATGATATACCTTCATGATATTATTCTGTTGAGCCTAGGTAAGTTAACTAAGTGTATAGAGGATAAGTGTCTTGCAATGAGGGCCAGGGCTCTAAGTGGCTACTAGGGTAACTCATTGGAAAGTTGGTTAATAATTGAAAACATGAACAATTAAAGGGGATTAAAATGAACTAATAAGATGTCTGAGTCTCTACCCATGCCTTGAGTGTTATTATAGGATAGGATGGGAGTTAGGATCCTTGTCTTCATGAAAATAGTACTGAGCCACATAGAGTCACTTGGGGGCTAGGGTCTAGGGAGGACTACTAGGGTAACTCAAGGGTAGACTTATGTGATGACACTTCTCTATATGCAGCTTTGGTTATCCTACATGTGTCGGGTGCCTCTGGTATTGTGTAGATTCCTTATTGTGATTCAGAAAGATTCTAGGATATTCCTATGTTTTTCTTTATGATGTATTGTATACATTTTTTGTTTCCTTCTTGTTGTATACCAGTGTGAGTGGGCCTGATATTATCTCCTCAGCATGGTGGGAGTGGACCTTTGGTTCCACGAGGTCAGGTGGTAGTGATTCTTATTACCATTGAGATCTGATGTTCTTCTTCATGCTTGGATGATCCTTGTTGTAGTTTTATCTTCTTATTCTTCTGGAGACTTGTTCAGTTTCATGAGTTGTATACTTGTACCATATTTGTATATTGGTTGATATCCTTTCAGAGGATGTGTTGTATTGTTATGTATTAGTGCATACCCTGCGACCTGTGCAGTGGATGCTAATAGTTTTATGTATACCTTGGGTATCGGTTGTATATGTGGTCTTATTACATGAGATATATATTATGGATTCAGTTGATGTATCTTTGATGTTAGTCCTTTATAGTTTTTCTTCATAGATTAGTTTTCTTAAGTAATTCTACACCAAGGAACCCTCGAGATTTGTAACTTTTGTTGAGTTATATTTATTTACATGTCATGTATCTCATTGTGTTGCTTCCACATTGTTATCATTGTTGTTGTAAACATTTGAAAAAGAATGATCCTGTTAACTTACTTGCATGTTTAGGTTAGTTCTCCTGGGTTCCCTCATAGGGCATTACATGTGATCTTAATGCTTACAATTTATGTGAATGTTTGATGTACTTAATCAACAAATCTAAACTTTTTAATATTATTGTTTATGAGTTGACCGATAGAAGAAAAGTTTTATAATTTGTGTGGAAATGACTAATTCACCCACTTCTCAGTTATTCAACCTATTCAACAATCATTTCATGATGAACCTACCAAATTTAATCTTGATTGTATCTAACACTTTCATATTTTAAAAGATTCTTTTAAATATTTTCCTATAGCTATCAAAAACTTTATTATCCCTATATGGTTTTGTTCTTCTAGGAAAATAAGCTAATAATCTTCTAAATTTTTTGGGAGATAGTTTATATGCAAAGAGAGGCAAAGGTGTGGTCATCATGTTCAAACTCAAAAAATCAAATAACTAGGAAACTTGAAAATAGTAAAAATAATTGTCCAAATTAAATTAAAAATTTGCATATTATTAATCATACATCAAAAGCATCTAGATAAAAGTTACCAATTGGTTCAATTCAAATTCATTTGAACCACAAGCAACCACAATTTAAATCCTACTATTTGTGCCAACAAAATGTATAGAAGCCTCATCGTCATCTATATAAAATATAAAAACCCTTATAATGTAGTGAAAATAGATCATCTAGCAGAAGAATGCAATTACGTTTGGTAATGTAATCAATTAGGAGCAAATTTAGACCCTTGGGAGAGATGGGAACTTGATGGTTAATTGTTCTCTTTTGAAATTGATTAATTTGGATATGATTAGAAATTTAAAATTGCAAGGACTAGGTTAAATGATGTAACATTGACACTAATTAGTATATATTAACATATGCAAATATGAGAATAAATTAAGATGTATTGAAGTGGAAAGGGGATATAGAGAGGACCCTTTTTTGAAATTTACACTCAAAATGGTTGGACATTGTATCTAGACACCATAGTCTTGATAGGTCTACTGGGAACAAAAAATGGCTAAACTAATCTTAGTAGCCTCTAAACTAAATCCTCGTCAAAATCCCGAGTCTCTACCTTTTCTACCAAAATTTGTTTGGTTACCTTTGTCTTTATCTGTACTATTCTCTTGTACCTCCAAATTGAGCCTAGAACCTATATTTTTGAACTTGAAATTTCACACAAGGAGAGGAAAATGGTGTTGGGTTGTAGAGGATCTTACCTAAGTCAAACACCAAGTTGGAATCAACCCTACAACAATAATGATTAAAAAGCGAGATTATCACTAGTAACAAAGAGGATAAATCTGAAATGAAATGTTTGAATGGAAATAGTGAATTGTTATGATTAGACCTTTTAATGATGATGTAATTCTCTTAGGATAAGTCCTCCAAGTTTTAATACAATAACATGATGAGTAATAGTAAAATTCATCATGAAAACATAATTGAAGACAAAATTTTGTAGGTTGATTCTCCGTGTACTTAGATCTTCTCTTGAGGAAGAATAATTTCTCATGAATTTTAAAGATGAGATAAGACAACCAAATGAATTAGGATTTTTTTTAAAATTTGATTCTTAAAGTCTTTTTTTATTTTGGAAAACTTAAAATGCTCATCTCCCAATTATGAGAGAAGACATGGTAATGTTTAGGTAAGCACGTTACTCTTCTATAATTTTAGCCAAAAGATATAATAATGGCTAAGCCACATAGTCTGGACAAAATTGGCCTTGACTTTTAGGGAAGTGATAAAATGTGTAATGTACCTCCCATTTTATTTCTACATTTCATACTCTTTATGAGTTCTTGGATTTATGCATGTGGATTGTATTTCTTGCATTTGGATGTTGATCTCATTGAGGTGTGAGATCCTACTTTTGATTATTCATTTCTATGATATATTATTTTGAGTGCTCAACTTATGCTCTACTTTGTTTTATGTTTTGTAAGTGAGCTATCTAGTGTTGTGATATATTTATCCTTGGTGATATGATTCTGTTCATTTCATAAAGATTCATGATTTCTTCTATTTTTCGATGTGAGAACTATTTTCTAAATAAATTAGATATTTGACTCATTGGGTTGTTGTTGTTATTTTACCTGGACTTGTGGTGCTTGACGAATAAGATAGACTAATATTGTGGTTTTGAATCCAGATGTGAACATAGTTGCTAATTGGATTAATTGTTAATATAGTTGATCATAAGTAACGAATCATTTTTCATGTTACATGGATTTAATAAGGTATCGTACTACTAATAATCTTTTGATGTTGACCTCATTCAATAGTAGTGATGTGTTCAATTTAGGAAAAGTATAATATTGATGATGTTATTAGTGATTTATGCATATATTGGACATATTGATGTTGTTAGTGTTATTGAGTAGCATTTCCTTATGACTCTAATTTATGATGTTAACATGTTACTTATTATCATGATAATTA
Source organism: Thuja plicata (assembly GCA_018584345.1). NCBI lineage: Eukaryota > Viridiplantae > Streptophyta > Pinopsida > Cupressales > Cupressaceae > Thuja > Thuja plicata. The sequence goes on from MU223250.1 coordinate 686,971, forward strand.
TGTTTTATGCTTATGATATCTTGTTGTGGACTAACCTATGATTCAGGTGATGTTATTGAGGACTATTTAGGATATTGACATTCTTTGTGTTACATGCTTATGATGTCGTATTACTCATTCATGAATCTCATATTATGTTTTGATTCCCTCTTCAATGATTGTATTAGCTGACCTATTTTATATATATATATATATA
>MU223250.1:706817-724038 GCA_018584345.1 Thuja plicata
AACATGAATCCAAACATTTGAATACAGTGAATCGATATCCTTGAGCACAAGCACCAATAACATCAAATAATAGAGATAAAGCACTGGCTAGGGCACGACACCAGTAGAATGTGGTCATTTTAGAGAGCAACTCCCTCAACAATAAAATGAAATACATTTGAATATGATGCCAAAGGCTCGAAAGATGAAGAAATCACATACCTTCTCCCGCGCTCAGCTGTCACTCCTTTTCTCCTGCTCTCCAATCGAAATAAAAATGATGAGGCTGTTTCACTTTTTTTTTAATGTATACCCCGAATCTATCAAAATTTTGATGGTCAATTAAACACCCATTGGAATACCGACATCATTGGGGCCTATTACAAAAAAAAAACACCAAATTCGTAAGAAAAACTTACCTGTCGGAAACTTCTATCAAAATTTGGCCCCAAGTGTAGTAGTGCAAGCTACCACTTGTATGCTTTAATTATAGAGAGATTGGACACTTTGCTGCAAGATGTCTTAATAGAAGAAAAGATGACAAAGGTAATGACAGATCTTTTGAGAAGAAATATGATAGAGGTGATAACAAAGATTACAGAGGTTAATGATAATCAAAAAGAAAGGATACCCGGGACTGTAAGGATAAAGGCAAGAAAGCTAGCTATCTAGCTGCTTGCAAAGATGAAGATATTGACACTGAACTTGATGATGACATCAAGATGGTATTTGTAGTTGTGAAGGATGATTCAGATGAAGATGAAAGGTATGAAGAAATTGCACTCATATCTAAGGTTAGTAAGAATGATATCTAGATTATAGATAGTGGCTGCACTCACCATATGACTGGTGACAAAGAAAAGTTTAACACTTTTGAATATTATAATGGTGGTATAGTAAGAATGGGAAATGATACACCTTGTCTAGTTGAAGGTAAAGGAACAATAATGCTAAATAACCTAATTAAATGTGAAAATGATTATTGGGTAAAAGGATTGAATTATAATCTTTTGAGTGTTTCTCAGCTGAATAATTCAGGTCACAGAGTAGCATTTGAGAACATGAAGGCAAATATCTTCAATGAATCAGGAAAACTGATTGGTACTGGTGAATAGACTAAAGGTAACTTATTCTATCTAAATGATACTAACACCACTTTCTTAATGACTAGAAACAAAGACATATAATTGTGGCTCAAAAGATTATGTCATGTGAATTTTGACAACATGATAAAGATAAGAAGAAGAAATGTAAGAGGCTTACCGACGATGGCAAAGCCAGACAACATCATGTGCAAAAATTGTAAAAAGGGTAAAATGAAAAAGTCTAGTTTCAAAAGTAAAATCCATACATCTAATGATATTCTAGAATTAGTCCATACTGATTTATGTTATCCTATGAGGACAAAGAGTTATTATGGAGATAGATATTTTATTCTCTTTGTTGATGATTACTCTAGAATGACGACAATCATGTTTCTAAAAGAAAAATCTAAAGCATTTAAGATTTTTAAATGGTATAAGGCTATGGTAGAAAAACAAATTGGTAAGGATTTGAAATGTTTGAGATCAGATAGAGGAGGAGAATTTAGATCAGATAAATTCACTAATTTATGTAATGAGCATGGTATAAAAAGACAGGTTTCTACACTAAGAACACCACAACAAAATGGGATTGCTGAGAGAAGGAACAAATCAATAGTTGATTGTGCAAGAACACTAATGATAGAAAAGGACATCACCCAAATCTTCTGGAGGGAAGCTGTCAGCACTGTTGTTTATACACTTAACAAAGTACAATTGAAGGACACAAAGAAGACACCTTATGAGCTATGGTATGGTAAAACACCCAATGTAGGTTACTTCAAAATATTTGGTAGTCAATATTATGTCTTAAAGGATGATAGAAATGGAAAGCTTGACACCAAAAGTGATGAAGGTATTTTTCTGGGGTATTCTACCAAGAGAAAATATTTTAAATATCTAATCAAGGCTTCTAACAAAATAGTTGAAAGTGCAAATGTGAAGATTGATGAATTTGCAGAAAAGAATGAGTTGGAAAGCACAAAAGAACCAAAAGACTACAACAAGTTTGTATATTGTAAAGACCCCATACTCTACCCGAGAAACAATGCTTAATTCCAGAACAACTGAATGTTGTAACCGACGGTCAGAATGTTGTTACCAATGGTCAGGATAATGATCAAGATAATGTGCAAGGTAATGAAGATCAAGCTGATACATAAATAGTTGTACCTGTACTTGCAAGATATGTAAGAAGGAACTGTCTAGAGGACCAGATCATAGGAGATAAGAAAGTTGGTACAAGGACAAGAAGTAAGTATTTAAACTCAAGTTGTTTAATTTGTGAGTTTGAGCCAAAATCTTTCAATGCTGCACTAGATAATGAAGAATGGACAAGTGCTATGAATGATGAGATTGAGAAGATTGAGAAGAACAAAACATGGTCACTTGTGCCAAGACTAGATGATAAGAATGTCGTCGGTACAAAATGGATATTCAGGAATAAGCTGAACGAGAATGGAGAAGTCACAGGGAACAAATAAAGACTAGTATTCAAGGGATATGCACAAGAGGAAGGTATAGACTATGGAGAAACCTTTGCACCCGTTTCTAGGCTAGAAGGAGTAAGAATACTACTTGCTTATGCTGCATATAAAGGATTCAAAGTATATCAAATAGATGTCAAGTTAGCATTCTTAAATGGAATACTTGAGGAAGAGGTATACATTGAGGAACCAGAAGGGTTTGTAGATCCAGACAAGAGAAACATGGTATGTAGACTTCACAAAGCCTTGTATGGATTAAAACAAGCTCCTAGAGCCCGGTATGAATGAATTCATTCCTATCTAATAAGTATTGGATTCATAAGGACTAGTGAAAACAATAATCTTTATTTAGAGGAAGATACTGATACTAACACTTTGATTGCTGAAATATTTGTTGATGACATCATATTTGGAGGAAATGATATGCTATGCAAATCATTTGCTGATGAAATGAGCAAAGAGTTTGAGATGTCTATGTTTGGAGAGATCAAGTTCTTTCTTGGTCTACAGATCATTCAACAAAGTGAAGGTATTTTCATTACACAATCAAAATACATCAAAGAGGTCCTGAAAATATTCAAGATGGAAGATTCCAAACCTATTGGAACACCGGTTGCTACTAGATGCAAATTAACAAAGGAAGACAAGACAACAGAGGTAAATCAGACTTTGTATAGATAAATGATTGGAAAACTCATGTATGTTGTACACACTAGACCAGATATTGCATATGCAGTAGGAATTGTTGCTAGATTTTCTACTAACCCCAGGGAATCACATATGACTAATGTGAAAAGAATTATAAGATATCTGAAGAATACTGATGAATTTGGCTTATGGTATAGAAGAGAAGGAAAATTTAAACTTAATGTGTTTACCGATGCTGATTGGGCTAGAAATCTTGATGACCAAAAGAGCACTACTAGAGGAGCATTCTTTATGGGTGACAGACTTGTCACATGTATTAGCAAAAAACAAGGATGCATCTCTCAGTCTACTGTAGGAGCAAAATATGTTGGTGCTACTACAAATTGCTCAAATATTTCATGGATCAAATAGTTACTGGAAGGTATGCATATGAAGATCTCAGAACTAGTGATTATCTATTGTGATAACACCAGTGCAATAAACATTTCCAAGAATCTAGTCATGCATTCCAAGACAAAAACACATTGTAATCAAGTATCATTATTTAAGATAACAAGTTCAAGAAAAAGAGGTGATACTAGAGTATGTGCAATCAAAAGAACAATTGGCTGATATCTTCACCAAGCCACTACCCAAGGATACATTTGAGTACTTGAGAAAGAGACTAGGGATCAAACCCTTGTCTACCAGTTAATAAAATGATTGAAGGCTGAATCAACCTACATATTATCAGAATATCATTCATATTGATGCAAGCAAAGAAAAGAACTTCAAAGCTACATCTATATACAACATGTATATATATCAGAACCAAGCACCATAGCATAATGTTGTATTGCTGATGGATAAGGGAAATTTAAGGAATATATTATGGATAGGAGGAAAATGATTACTTGACATTAATTTCACATATCTGTAAGATATTTGTTTGGCATTTTTGTCAAAGAGAGAGAAAGTTTCCATATTATCATAGTCTTCAGAAAAAGAAGAAAGATTATTCATTATCAGATAACTCCAACAAGGAGAGATCACATCCTAAGGGAGAGAAAATTGTATGAGAGATTATACAAAGGGAGAGTTGCTGAAAAGAGAAAAAGACATCAAAACAAAAGAACAGTCAACAGAGAGAAATTGACACAAGAAGAAGATTCAACACATCAAAACAAGAAACATAGAGAATTGCAAGAATCAAATCTAAGCTAAATCAGAGCTTATCGACGGTCATACATTTTTATTGGTTATCAAAACAAATTGTTTGGTAATCTAATGAATCTCAACTATTATATTTCATATTGTATTAGAAATAGTATAGTGTAAAAATATAGCATGTTGCCATCAATGCCAAAGGGAGAGATTGATGACATGTAACTGATTGAATGTTTGATAATGTTAAGTTGAAGATGATGCAAGACATTAAATCAGTTAATGGTTTGTATTGTCATTGATGTCAACTTGATATCTTCTATACGGTCATGTACATAATGCCAAAGACTTCATAGAATCAATGGAATAGAGATTATGCTTTCAGCAATGCATAAAAGTCAAGTATTCACTAAGTGACAGACAACACCGACAGAGTGCACACCATCGATAAAGGAAAAGAACAAAAGTCATAGTGATACCCAACAAGCAGAAGACATTGTTGCCTGATGAAGCAAAATCATAGGATGCCCGACGAGCTGAAAACAAAGCTACCCGATGAGAAAATTCCAATGATGCCCGACGGACGGACATCCTGAAGCTAACTGAAGTCACACTGACAGAACTGGAAGTTATCATCGACGAATAACTGTAGAGGTGACCGATAGAATAAAGAGTTCAAAAAATGACAAAACACCTAGCTAGCAAAGCTTAAGGATAGACTTAACTGGTTGTTTTATTTGTTTTATTCGACCAGAGTTAAGTAATTGATTTAAATAAGATTTGTACAGTTGGCAAGAAGATAACTACGAGATAAATCAGGAGTTAAAGCTTTAAATCAAATTGGCTAGATTGTTTCTCATGCCAAGAATCAAGAATCAAGAATTAAGGAATATCATGTCTATATAAGAGACAAGCATAATTCATTTCCGTAATCACATACATGGGAAGGGGAGTGAATAGAAAGAGGATACTAAAAAGAAATTGATGAAGGATAACTTCATTCAGTCTTGATCAATCAAGCTGAGGGAGAGCTAAAGAATTCTGCAGACACTGATGAATATTGAAGCACAACATCACAGAGCAAAAACTATGGAGCATAAATAATTGAATTGATACATTGATCAGAGAGGTAATGTACTTAAATAGATCTAAAAATTTGCAATTCAAGTTGCATTAGAAACAGGTCATTATGTTTCAGTTTAACCATTGAAGCATCAAGTCTCTTAACAAAGTAGGACTTGACAGTCTTCTATATATTGAGGTACATCCCAAGGAGTGCCAAAAAGGTTGATTCATGAAGTAGCATTGAAATTGCCTAAAGCCTATTGACAATCTAAGAAGAAGGTTGATTGCAGGATGGTAGCAAGATTTGCCTAAAGCCTATTGACAGTCTAAGAAGGAGGATGATTTAAGGATGGTAAGAGATGTGTGTTTTATTTTTGTACCTGTTAAGAGACACAAAGTTTTTTTAAATCATTGCGTTAGTGAAGACAAGGGGTTACCAAACATGACAATCACTAAAAATGATCTATTGCTTCCTATCTAGGAGTATGAAAAATGACATAATAGCCCTCAGATTATGCATATTCTAGTGACAAATACAACCTAAGAATGAAAGATTCAAATAAAAATTAATCTAAATGATTGAAAAACATGCTATCTAGCTCTAGAAATAGAGATAATCACAAAATAACTAAGAAACAAGCTAGAAAGCACTATGAAAGTCTTTAAAACATTAGCAATATGGGATTGCTTCTTTAATCCTCCAAATATGGGCAGCACAAGGATGCTTTCAACTTCTCAAAATTAGGAGCATTATAACAATACATTAAAAGAATTCAAATTTCAGGGCCATTTGAGCTCAAAATCCATCCTATTTATAGAAGAAATGGAGGAAGGGGAGAAGACTCTAGAAGGGCTGCCATTAATGAGGGTGTAAGACTCATTAATGAGGTATGGGTGGAAGGAATATGTAAGAGCCATTAATTATTCATTATGAAAGCATCAATGAGGTATGGGTGAGGGTTTAAGAAGCATGGGTGAGGGTTTAGAGTCAAGCCTGACAATGTGGACTTGAGGAAAGGAATCTTGAGATTCCTTGACTTTCTCAAGTGGGTGGAGTTGTTAATCATTCTTTAATGGAATGTGACAACATTAAGGGTAGCTTAGGATTAGGATTGGGGCTTAAGGGATGTGATTAAGAAGATAGAGATGGGAGGAGAGAGAATGAGTGGAGGGGGATTAGCTAATTAGGGTTAATTAGCTAATTGAGAAGAATTAGCATGTGAGAAGGGGTTGGGATGAGTTTGAACTGATGGTTGGATTGTTGAGATTGGTTAGGTTTGAGGGAATAATAATAAAATGAATTATTGTAATAACATATTCATTTAATAATAGGGATTTAATTAATCATATAAGCTTTTGATTCTCTTTGTAATAATTAATTAGGACTATTGCCAAATTGAATCAATTTGGGCTAGGGGGTTGATTTTGCAAGTGATGAGGTATAAATAGGATTCCATTTAAGTCCATTTACATTAATTACCTTAGCCAGGTATGATTTGAATTGTATTGATTTGATTGGTTTGGCTAAGATGATTAATGTAAATTAGTGATTAGATCACTTAGGAGATTAAATCTGATTTGAATGAATTATGCCAAGCAGTAGCAGGGTCGTTTAGACATAATTGGGGGTATGATCACACGTAGGGAAAATAGGGTCTATAGTTGGAACATACCAAATCTAGGTGGTTACAGCAAATAGATGCTTGATACTAAGTGACAACCTCTATGTATTAAATCCTTTAAAAAGGTCACACCTAACAGTGTGTTTGTAACCTTTAACAGGGTTGGCTCCTTATAGGGCTCACTTCAGAAGAGTGAAAATTTGGGGTACCGGTCCTAGTGGTTTTTCCCTTAACAAGGTTTCCACATTAAAATCCTTGTGTTATGTGTGTATGGTTTATTACTTTATTGTTTTTACATTTCACATATGTATTTATGGATTTATCGGTATACTCTGTATATTTACTGAGCGTCGGTAAATAAGTTTTACTGCTTATTAGTTATCAAAGGAAATAGGGTCAGAAAAGGAAAATCGACAGACAGTTAATTATTATAAGTATTTTATGGCATGCATCTCTTAAGGGACATAATAATATGAGGTTCATTTGATTGGTGGTTAGAATAAGGAAGAATTTTTGAGGCCACTGATTCACCCCCCCTCTCAGTTATTACTAACAAAATTTACATAGATTTAAAAAATGAGTTTATTTAAAACAAATTTAATAAGAAAAGAAAAAACAAATTAAAATAAACTTAAAAAAACATAACTACACGGGGGAGCGGGTCCATTGCTGCCCCCACTCCCCGGCCCTTTATGAAGCGGGCCCCGCCAGTTGCCGACAGCCTAGCTACCGAGGCAGTCTGGGTCTACCGCTGCAGACCAGCTGCAGTACCCACAGCGGTACTTGTCGCAGGTGGGGGTTGGTGGGTGGAGCCCACCGCTTCCCAAAGTATTATAATTTTTTAATTTTTTTTTTAAATGACAAACAAAGACATGCGGTCATAACCAAAATTTAATTTATATATATATTTTTTTGAAAATAACTTCCAAAACGAAATGTGTTTTTTCATTTTTTATTTATTTCTTTTTTTAGCCAATATTCTAATTTATTCAATATTTCAAAATCTGAAAATGAAATAAATGGAAGAATGATCTTTTTTTTTTGTCTTTATTCTCTTTTTGTCCTCTGGTGAACTTTTCATAGACTGTATTTTTTTATAGAGAGTTGATTTTATTCAACTAATTTAGTTTTTAAAGACAATTTTCAAAGGAAACAAATTATTTATTTTTCTCTATAGTTTAGACTATAGTATAGATTAATTTTTTAATTTCTAGGAGATCTATAATGAATTTCCTCATGAAATTTCGACAGCAATTCCCTACCATGCCAAGTATAGATAAAATATAGATAATACAGATCTATGGGTTTTCTAGATACCCAAAAATAAGAAAACCCTAATAGTCATATAGAAGCAAGAATAACAAACATGCATCCATCCAATCATAGAAAACTTTAGATTTTTGCAAAATTAAAAACAATACATGGAGAAACAAAACCAACCTTGATTCCAATGCAAGAACTGAAGAAATGTGCCTTTGAAGAAGATAGGAAATCTAAAAACCTCTAATCTTGATTCCACCACAAATTTGAGATCCACAAAGAACCAAGCACATACAAGCAAGAAACACCCGAAAACTCAAAAACAACAAGCAACCACAACAATCCTCAATCCTTCAAAAAACTCAAATCACCAAGAGCTCTCCAAAAAGCAAAACCTGTTGTGAGGGAAATGAGAGGAGAATTCTCTTAAAGAGAATCAACTTCTCCTAATTGTGAAAACCCTTATGACAACTCCCCATTCATTCCATAAAATAACTCAACTTGAAATTGAAAGTAATTCCCAATTAAATAATTAAAATATCCTTTTTTGCCACAACTCAACTTTGACTCCTAATATCTATTTGATATATTTGAATTTGAAAATACTTTTTCAACTCATTCATGCACATGTAATTAATAAAATATTAAATTAAATATATTAAATATTTATGCCACAATATTACATGCAACCAAATATTTAATTATTTAATTAATCATAAAAGGATATATACATTAATTTTTAATTAAATACTCAATTAAATCAAAACATTCAAATATTTAGATTTAATTAATTATCTAAAATAAACATAGGATATAATCAAATAATTAATTCAACTATAATCCATTAAATCATTAAACATAGGAAATCACTCAAAACCCAATAAATCACCTGAAAGCAATCACATGCAAAACAACATACTCAAGAAAGAAGTACATGAATTCCTGTCTACTAGATGAATCTGGATAGGGTAGTCAAACTGAAACTCATCCAACATTAGGATGATTAGGATTAGGTTAGGGTTTTGGTTATGTATCTTACCTCCCCTCTTTACCATTGAGATGAATATTTATGGGCACGCTCACTCCTACCAATTCAGGGAAGACGATGCCCTATACTTGCAATCCTGTCATCAAAATAACATGCATGTATATATGATATAATATCACAAACAATGATAGGGATCAGTTGAACATGTGGATCTCATCGAGGCAAGTAACTATGTCTCCGTCCTCTACCACAACAACATGCAAATAGATACAACAAACATGATAACCATACACATGCAAGTATGGGGTAAGTACATCATAATCAACACATAAATCATCACATCATGATAATATCCATAACATCGTAATCAAGAATCACCAACAACTGAAAGAATAATAGCTCTCATGAAAAGTAGCCTAAAACAATTCGGCCAATCAACTGAAACCACTGCCTAAAAGAGTATGGCAACATAAACTAAAAGCAAAATATGGGCGGGTATTATAGAAGCTCCAAGCTCAACACCAAGACAATTTTTTTGAAAGGGGAAAACTAAGAAAAACCCCTTGTGCATAAATATGAATGAGGAAAGAAGCTAAGAGAGAAAGAGCTCATTACAATATTTCAAGAATGAGAATGAGAGAAGAGAGAAGAAATACAACTTAGAACCCCTATGATAACCCCAATAAGTGTTTGAGAACCATCTCTTACGTAGAGATGGGTGGAGGAGTTTGCATGTAAATCCCATACTCTATGTGTGCCACATTCACATTTGGTGTGTGCCATGTGTAGGAATCCTCTTAAGGAGGAATATCTAATATTCTTATTAAAGGAATTACAAATATGAGACAAGACCTTGGTTTATAAAATACCAAGGAAAGATTATAATTCTAACATCCCCCTTTAATATTTACTTGGGGAGATGAGATCAATGGGTATCACACCCAAATTTTTACAATGATTTTGAGATGTTTCTTTTGAAAGAGTCTTCAGTAGATTGTTAATAGCTTGATCATCATGTATTTCTTCAACTGGATCAGTGGAGCTTGAATGGAACATAGGAATGTTTTCTAAGTGAGTAACACTTTGACAACTGAAAGGTGTATTTTCTTACAAAGGGGGGGCCAAATCTTCAAGTGACTATTGAGATTCTTGAGATGCATTTATACATTTTGTATATTCATTTCTATTAGAAAAGACAGGTGGAGCATAATCAACACCTTAGCCTGTAATAAGGAAAGAACCACTAGTAGAGAGCCCATCATTGGGATTGCCTAGTGCTAAATTAGTAACACTTTGGAAAGAAAAATCATATTGCAAATCTTCAGTCATAGAATTAGAAATGCAATCTCTAGTTGCATAAAACAAATCTAGAATGCACTCATCATAATATGAAGCATCAAGAGGAGTAGCATCACCACTATTATTATTATCCTCCACAAGAAACATAAGATTAGTACTATCATCATGAATTTTATCTTGAGTAATAAACATATCTTGCAAAGTAACATTAAGAAAGTTAGAGATAATTTGCTCTTTTTGTTCAAGAATATCATCAACATGAGAGCAAGAATAATCAAATTGCATTACATCATAAGGAGATAACATATAATAACTTTGAGTAGGAAGATATTAATAAAGAGGGTTATTCGAAGAGTAGCCATCATCATATGGTTCATCAGAAATAGTAGTATCATCATAGTGAGAATTAGTCATCCCATATCGAATAGAAAAAGCTTGACGAGTATTATAATTATGAGATTTTTTATTATCAGAAGTAGATGACTTCTCATGTTTAATTTTCTTAAAACAATTATTGATCACATGACCATCTTTCCCACAATAATTACAATGAGGTCTATTAGAATTGTTATGATAACCATTATTATGATTATGATTATTTGATCTATTATTATGATATCTAGACATAAAAGCATGTTCATTGGTTTTGATTGAGCTAAATTGAATTAACTTAGCCTCTTCTTGATGTAAAAGTTGTTGAAAGATAGCACAAGTTAATTGAGATGCTAACAAAGGAAAAGCTAGTTGAGAATGTATATTAGTTATAAATTGCTGAAATTGTCTAGGAAGACATTTTTTTTAATATGACATGAATTAACCCAATTTCAGATAAAGTAACTCATAAACCAGTTAATTGAATTTGAAACGAATCAAAATTAAGTAAAAACTTATCCATAGTTGAGAAATATGTATACCTGAGATCCTCCAATTGATCTTGGAGCTTAATCTTTCAAGATTCAGTTGCACTGTCGAAGGTTTTTTTCAAAATAGTCCATGCTACATGTGATTTAGTACAGTGGGCAATTAAAACATATAAATCTGTATGTAAAGAAATTCCTTTAAGGTGCAAAGCCTTGTCATTTTTATCATTCCAAGCATCAATATCTGTCTTAGAGGCATTAGTAGCGAGAACAGAAGTCGTACTAGTCACCACATCAAGAATATGTTTAAAGTGAAAAATAAATGTAATATGAGCCTTCCAAGCATGATAATTGGAACTTGTTGAATTAGCTGAAGAATTAAGATTATATTGATAAATTGAAAATGGGTTAAGATGAAATTTAAAAAATATGAGGATAAAAGACTTGTTATCAAATTAAATTTTTTTGTTTTGAACAAATTTGTTTATATATATATATATATATATATATAATGATTAAACTAAATGAAGGAATCAAATGATTACATGAATCAACTAATTATAGTGTTGAAAGAAAAAAGAGTTATAATAACCTGCATTAACCAAAAAAGGAATGATATAATGATAAAATGGTATAATAAACTACAACAATAATTATGCAAAAATGTTATGGAGGATGGTAATAATTGTTTTCACAGAAGAAAACCTACAAATTATAGGGGGCATAACTTTTAAATGAATCATTGGATTGATCCAAGTTTTAGATATGGTTTACAAAACCTAATTACCTAGCATTCCACTGAAGTGATTGTCAAAATTATGTATATTTTGAAAGTTATGAATGACTAAGCATGGGTCTATAAAGCTAAGTGCAGGTTTCCCGACAGAGGGTAAAAAGAAAACTATAAACTAGATGAATAATAAAAGAAATCGGGTTTGGCAGTGAATTGCCCAAACTCAAAAAAAATTCCAAAAACCTGCAACAAAAGTTAGATCGAGGAAACCAACAAAAACTCAAACAAGGATTATTATCTTTGATACCATGTTAGAAAAATACATAAAATGAAATAAAATACAAGAATGAATCCAAGAGAGTGAAGCAAGGAAATGTATTACCAAAGGATGAATGTTGAAACAAGAACAATCAATAATAGCAATGCGAAGCTCCAAGCTCAACACCAAGACAATGTTTTTGAAAGGGGAAAACTAAGAAAACCCCTTGTGCATAAATATGAATGAGGCAAGAAGCAGAGAGAGAGAGAGAGAGAGAGAGAGAGAGAGAGAGCTCATTATAATATTGCAAGAATGAGAATGAGAGAAGAGAGAAGAAATCCAACTTAGAACCTGTTGATGAGACTTTGTGACCAGGTCCACCAACAGAGGTAAGGTGTCATCGAAAACTAGCCAACTCTGCCTAAAGAGGTTTTTTGGAGAAGGAATTCTCCTAGCCTACAAGCACTTGATAGTCAAGTCTCGACAGTGCGATGGAGGTAAGCTGGGAAGGTGACTATTGTGTGAGGGGATAGCTAGTTTTTACTCATCTTCTCAGGAATTTCAAATGGGATGGGGCTTCCTGCAAGCATTTAGACTTAACAAAGAAATTTCAAAAGATCGATCAAGGTTAGATATGTGTTTCTACATATAGTTATGCAATAAATATTCAACATCAAACTAAGCTCCAATGCAAGAAGACTGCCCTAAATACCAAATACATAAATAACCAACAATTCACATGCATTCAATAACAAGGGGAGATAAGACTATTAATCTAAACTAAGACATAGGAGAAATGGACATAAGAAAACATACTGCACAAAATATGTTTGTTAACTCCAGAGATTAGAACAACACATAACAAATTGCCACAAGATGTCCTTCCTTCTTCATTAACTTAGATGGTTCCAACATCATTGAAAAGTATATTCATAGCTCCAAGGGAGAATTCTAAGCTACTAAGAACAACTAAGCATTGAGCTCCTGAAAAATAACTGAAAGTAAAGTGCTATACTTCTATTACTTGCTGGACTACAAAATCATCAATTTCGCCAACCCTTGTTATAACGTCTGACTTCTTATTTATACACAAAGTTTGACCTAGAACTAACCTAATCTAACTGTACACTTGGTAAATATAATACATTATCTTGTGGCCGATACTACTTGCCCCACTTACATACACCTTAGGATGTGCAGAGGTCTGACAAGATAGAAGAAGAAGATAAGAGGAGAAATCTAGAAGAATCAGCATAGAGAAGAGTGTCGAGGTACTTTATAGAAGAAATATCATTGTACCAGTAATTGAGGCTACATGCCTCATAAATGAAAATTATGGCTCTCTGACTTCAATGTGCACCAGGTAATTAATGTGGGAGTGGAACCTCATGAGAATCACCTATCAGAGCCATCTCGTCCGTCTGACATACCATATCTAGATCACCTACATTCTAACCCTTATTAACTGCTTGACAATGGTCAGTCAACTCAGAGGAAACCTAACATAGACCACTCTGAATGAATACAAAACTGTGGTCCCAAAATTTTAGAGTCTGGGAGCTTATGCTCAAAGATTAATGAATCTTCAAAACTGTACCCTGCTTGTGAAAATCTCTAGAGACCAGAGAGCTTTACTGTTCTTTTAACTATTTGAAGACCTCCAGAATCTAGCCAATTCCATTCTCATCTACGTATTTGACACAATCCCAATGGTCGTTGACAACCCCAAACTATTCATCAACATTGTCAGCCCCTTCCTTGAATTTTGTAGCTACTTTCACTGTGTCAAGAACCTGGAGCATCATCTTGGTTAATCGTGATATCTTCCCTTCATCAAATTCTTCGACAGACCAGTACCATAACTCCATTAACTCATCAAATTTACTCAATACAAAATCTTTTGTAGCATAAGTCCTTGTGGTGAAGGGATCAACTTGCGAAACTTGTTACCATTTTAGTTTGCATACTAAAGTGGTAAGTTGTTATCACTTTTGCATTGAATTATGGATTTGATAGTTGTTGTCCTAAGTTGCAGAATGACTTAAATTCAGAAGATAAAGTACACATGCAGCATGACAAATATAAACATCAAAAGATTGCATAAAGGTACACCTATTCAACACTACTATTCACCTAATGAAGATAAAATACATTTCTTTTTCATTCATGTTAACACTGGTATTATACTCTAAGTATTGATAAGATTCAAACTTTCAAATTCATAATTGATCATTACATTGTGAATTCAAATTGAATGTAATAAAAAAGTATTCCTTCATAGGTTACATCTTTCATATTGTAAACTTAGAGAAGATATACAATTCTGAAAGTAAGAAAGGAGTATAAAGAAGAATTAGGGGTCCATGCATTTCTTTTGAGAGGTCTTCTGCATGTTGGAGCTGAGTAACTATATCATCTGAATCTGCACATCTTTAGCCTTGTGTTTGTCCTTGTCTCTATTTTAAATATTCTTCTGGTTTTGTCCTATATCATGGAGATAGAGTAGTTAGATCCAAATTAGATATGAGAAATGCATAGATACCTAAAAACAACATACTACAATCACACTTTCAGAATTGAAGATCAACCAGTAACATCAATGCAATAGTAAAATATGCATCTGCATCAACTAAATAAAGTATTAGAGGGAAATAATTCTATGAAACCTTTTACCGCATATAGTTGTTATCCTGCATTATTCAGGAGTTGCTACTTGGGAAACCAGAGAATCAGAATCAAAGGGACTTAGTTCTTATAGGTGTGAAACCTTTTTTAGAACATCAATATGCTAGGTTAGTAAATCAAACCAATAAACAAACATTCATACATAAATCTCATTTCACATGACACTTACATAGAAACATTGATATACTGATTGTATCCACTAACCTAGTATGTGGACTGAAGACATGTGAAAGAAAGTGAGACTAAAGTATAGAATGCAGAAAGAAACACCATGCAAGAGTTCACAAGTTGTAGATGATAAAAAGAAAATATAGTGGGTGTCACGAGCCGGTGCTCGAACCTCACTTGATTAAAGATGCAAGAGTACTAAGAGTTCATGAGTTCAATAAGAAAACATGATACAGTTCATACAATGATGCTTCTAAAAGGTGCATATGAAATGAAATGATGCAGTAAAGATGAGTGTTCCTGATTGAAATAGTGTTACATCCAACAAGAAGAAAAAATTTAGATAAAAAATGAGGTAACACTATACCTTATCATTGTACAAAGCAAGGATTGAATACTATGTAATGTTGTCAAGAATTATGCATATGAAATCAACAATGTTATATCAAAATAAGAAAATGATAGTAATGTTGTTGTTGTAGCATGCATATACAAGAGATCCAATTACATTATCATAAAAATGGTAAGCATATTTGAAACTTTAAACACTATTGGGAAAATCAAGTAAACATTGCAAATATTCATTCTAAGTGATGTTCTAAATACTATTATATTGAATAAAATAGATGACAACAAATAAGTAGCATGTATGTCTACAATCAAATGAAAAAGGATAGGTATATTGAACAAGGAATATTTCTACAAGATATGAATGCATAGGCATGAATTGAGTAATACAATGTGTAGACACCCAAAGATAGACAGGCTTGCGACTTTACATTAAAAACACTAATTTTCACCTATTAATTAATGTTTTTTTAATCATTAATTAATCATCTATTTTCCTCTCAATTCATTCCCCAAATCATGTAATAAAATTCCCAAAATTAATTAATTAAATAATTAATTTTATTTAATTAATTAACCTTAATTGATTACTTACCATTAATTAATTAAATTCAATTTCCTATAGGTTAAACTCAAATATTTAAACTTATTAATTAAATTCTTCCAATTAAATTAGTTTCAATTAAATTAGTTTAATTTCATTCAATAAAGCAATTCTAAATCAAAAAGAATTCAATTATCTCACATGTTGAAAACATTAAATAAATGAATTAAATATTCATTTATCTTTAAAGAGATAACTCCAATCAGTTCACATGGGTAACTCCACCCACCTCTTCAGTTCTAAAAGGTAACTTACAATTAGCTCTTCAGTCAACCACACTCTATCTCCTCTTTACCAAATGAAGAGGTGAAGTTTATTGATGGCTTCTCCAGTTCCTTTTAATCTCAATCGTTCATCTCCCTATCTCTAGGATTGATCTCAACCATTCATTTCATCCTCAATTCCTATATAATAAACCCTTCATAACCATTTGAGGGATCTAGGATTTAAAGCTCTCGTGTGCCATTACTATGTTAGTTTGGTTCTAGCATTCAATCCATCTTGCGATTATACACCCATTTCAATCAAGCAAATTCTCAACACTTCTCAAGTCATAGATGTTGCCCACACCAATACTAAGCATCAAAAACAACATTTTGAAAGGAGTAGAGAGAGACAATAGAAGCTTCAAGCATCGTGGGGTTTGCATTCAGTCATTTTTCTTTCTTGTGCTTGTACATTTTATTGGTTACATTTTAGTTATTCATTTTGGTAGTTCTTTTGTATTGAATTTATATCATTGTAAAACCTTTGCTACGAACCCTTGCCTTTGAAAAGCTTGGGAACCAAGGATCACGAGAAGAGAAGCATACATTTTGGTGAACCCAATGTGAATCAAACAGCCTGAATATCTTGCATACAATAGACATAATCCTTTAGCTTTGGTCGTACGATTGTAGACCTCATTTTCCATCATTTTCTTGATATCTGTGTAATTTCACAATTGCTGGTATTTTACCGCAATTGACGAAATAGTGTCGCAATTGACTAG
>MU223251.1:65196-84164 GCA_018584345.1 Thuja plicata
TTGATTTAAAATATAATCTAGTGATCCTCATTATATTATATGTCGTAAAAGTGTTACCATTTGATTTGTAATGCTTATGGGGGTTGATATTTCTTTTGGGTTGTTGATCTTAATAGAAATCAATGGTCTTTAAGAAATTTAGGGTCCCATTAGAATTAAATAAAATATCAGTACATTTATCTCACACAATATAATGAGGGTTATTGGATTACATTTTAATAAATGGTAGCAACTAAATATTATAGAGTTATCTCTTAAACCCATCAAAGATTTTCACACGTAGCCCAATTATTTTCTATAAGATTTTTATTTTTTTTACAATGAAAGTATTTTCTATGGTGATTAATAAATTTCTTGCTATTGTTTGAGATTCGCCAATATTTTCTACAAAAAAATTGTGATTCAAAAAAAATCGCCAACAAGAATAGCTTTTTTTTTTTTTTAAATCAGAGAATCGTCGAGAATCGTCAATAACAGATTACATTTTAATAAATGGTAGCAACTAAATATTATAGAGTCTATCTCTTAAAACCGTCAAAGATTTTCACATGTAGCCCAATTGTTTTCTATAAGATTTTTATTTTTTTTACAATGAAAGTATTTTCTATGGTGGTTAATAAATTTCTTGTTATTGTTTGAGATTCGCCAATATTTTCTACAAGATTTTTATTTTTTTACAATGAAAGTATTTTCTATGGTGGTTAATAAATTTCTTGTTATTGTTTGAGATTCACCAATATTTTCTACAAAAAAATTGTGAGTCAAAAATAATCACCAAAATAATTTATTTTTTTTTTCAAAAAATTAGAGATCCGTCAATAGAACTTTATTTATTTTTTTCAAGAAAATAAAAAATTCGCTAAAATTTTATATCTTTTTTTAGAGGGGATTTCTTAAAGTTATCCCTGAATGGTTCCAATGGAAAGCATGCAACGTGAAGTTGTGGAATGTATTCTACTCCACAATTTTTCCATTCACTACAGATTGTAGGAAGGTCCGGCCACCACCCTATAAGTTTGCATGCAGGAGCCCCATCAAAAACTTCGTTTGGCTTTTTAAATTATTTTTTGGTCCATGGCTTTGCCATAGCATGTCTGGCTCTAAAGACTTACGTGTCAAAATTTTAAAAACCTAGTGTAAAATATCTTAGTGCATTATATCATTTGAATTAGTCTTAAGACAATTTTTTTTTTATATAATTTTTATTAATATTTTTTCGTTGATTAGCTAACACTGACGAACTAACACTTGGACAGCCTCTATTTTTAAAAAAAATAAAGTGCTAACTATTGATTAGTTGGTGTAATAAGTTGCCTTTATAAGTGCAGTGCAGAGAGGCAAAATATATTCAAAATAGATACATCTGCATTAAACAAGTACTTGATTTAAGATATCACAATAGAATTGTTTGTTTTGTCATGAAAAATATCACACTTGCAAACTGTTAGAAATCGGACAACCTCTGGGTTTTTAAAAATCAGAAGTTTAATGGTTGCAGTATAGAGGAGAGGCAAAATATCACCACGTGTATTTGCAATGGAGTTATTTGTCTCATCGTGAAAAGACACTTCTGAACTAAGCAAGTACTTGAATGAAAGTATCACAATAGGATTGCTGTTTTGTCATTAAAGATAAACTGCTACATCAAACATTATAGGACATATTACTAATAGAATGGTTTGTTTCATCATGATACACTTCTACATTAAGTAAATACTTGATTTAAGGCATCAGTATAGAATTGTTTGTTTTGTGACAAGGATACACTTCTATATCAAACATCATAGCACATAATGTGTTGCAGCAATTTATCACAATAGTGATGGATAAAATTGGATCCAATTCATTTATTCCACTAGATTCATTTTGAATCATACAAAAAACTCTCATATAATAATATGTTCATTGCATTCAAACACTAGTATAGGCATGCCACTAAAGCGAGCCGTTTTAACATAGGATTAAGCCAAATCATTTTGTTTAGTTAATAGCTCAGAAATGTCAAACTATCAAGCTTGGTTTATTACATATAAAAGTTGTTTTAGTTTAATTTATAAATTACATTCTCAACCTAGACTTCACTAGATTAAATACTGACTATTCGCAGGCAGTGTTACAGCTGCCAGAAAGTTCATTATGCAAATAATTCAAAGAACTATATTGCCTTCATGCCAATCTAACTGATCTGAAATCATGCAGTGCAGTAACAGCAATGGCAGATAAAATTGAGCTTACAACCAATCAAAACTTCAAAGTTCACTTGCGAACAAAACGCTCAAGAGCTTTAGGCAGATCTAAATCACTGATCTTCGGCCTTTTATTAGCTTGTTCATTCTTCAACTTTTCCTCAACAAGAGGTCTTTTTGCTCTGATAATGTTTTCCTGCTTTTTCTTATGCCGTTTGCTTGGTTTGTTCCTCCCTTTTGTTTTCTTCTTCAAAACAACACTTTTACCAGCAGCAATGGCTGTTTGCATGTCAGCTTCCCTGGCCTTCTCACTCTTAATTTTCATGTTCTCTGTTTGTGTACGTTGTACAGCGCCAATACTTTCTGGGTCTAACATAATCATTTCTGGCTGCAATTTATCAAGGAGTAAATGAACCTCCTTTTCACGTCGCTGCTTCACTGTTTCAAATGGATTTGCAACAAATGTATCAAAGTTTGGCTCCCCTGACCCAGGCACGAGAATGGAGGATATCCCTGTAGCATGTCCAATGGCAAGCACATCTTCGTATGGACAGAATCCAATGTCTTGCAACTGCGATCCTTTTGCCAACCGGTGTCTCAAATATGGCTTGTCCTGCCTAGTCACTAATGCATCCTTCCAAATTTCAATTAGTGATCCACATCCCACAGCCAGTAAGCCTCTTTGGCTGATGTCCACACTTTTTGCATGACAAGAATAGCTATGTAGAGGCGAAAATTTTCTCAAATCCCAGACACGTAGTCTTCCATCATTGCCTGCTGTAACCATTTGATGCCCTTGCAAATCAAATGCCAGTGCTGTAACAGGACCATGATGGCAAAGTGTACTGACCAGCGGAGTGCTCATATTGGGGCTCCACATTGTCACTGTGCCATTGTTATGGCCCAATCCTAGCACAGCATTGTACGGATTCATGCGCATTGCAACACACCGACCTAGTCGTGTACTAAGAGTGGCAATCAAATTGCCAGTACTTGTGTCCTGATATCGAAGAACACCAGATTTACTTATAGATGCCAAAAGGAAGTGTTTGGGTAGAAATTCAAGTCTTAAAGGATCTGTATGTTCCTGCAAAATTTGAGCAAAGCATTAACTTCATGTAAAAAGCAATCATTTATAATCAGAGACCTGACAGGAGAAAATGAACAGTCATAGACATCAAAATGAAATGATTTTAGCAAGAACATATTTCCTACCTTGAGACAATGAATTTCTGTACCATTTTTGTCATAGATGTAAGCATACCTGCAAAAGAGATTTATGGAAAAAATGAATTTTACTGTGGAAACCAAAACTTTTGCATTTTGATTATGAAACATAACTGATGTGTTACTTTACACCTACGGAGCACATGAATTGAAGAGCATTAAATCTTCAGTATCTTAAATTTATTAGAAATGAAAGTGCTGAATTAGATCATCTGAAGAAAACTTTCAATAAGCCGATTAAAGAAACAATACTTCTAGGACCTTGCTTCCCCTCTTTTTTTTACAAAATCAAAGTATAAATTTAGACAAGCTAGTGGAGTTTCTCACATCAGATAAACAAAGTCTTCCCTGTGGCTACTGATGGATTCCGCTATGTTTTCTAAATCACCACTCATGGATATGCAGTTTTCCTTTTGGCTGTATTTTCTTGAAAGTTTTCAATGGAAATATAGTAGATTGCTAAATATTTTCATTTTCAGGGATAAATGCCAGCTTGCCATAGCATTTTTATAGCTAGGACAATTTTGTTAGGTCAATGGGGTGTTGAATTTTGTTGTTTGGATATTTTCTTGGTGAATGCAAAGCATTTAATAGCCTAGATTTCAATAATCAGCCATCACTGTTTCATCTACTGATGCTTCCTTCTCTGTTTAATTAAGTTTTCAAAATCAGTCATTCAAGCACGATCCATCAAAAGATTTCTTCGCTGAAATTGGTTTGTCCCCAAGTTGCAGTCACCAAGCCATGGCTGTATTTTACTTTCCCACAACCCATGTTTCATTTGAATCCTGACTTATCCCTCGGCTTATGCTTTAATTGATAAAATCTCAGATCCAGGAGTCTCAGAAATGAAACCCTCAACAATTTTCCCTTTTGTCATCATGAGAATCCAAACCCAAGACATTTATGTCTAGGTTTAAATTTTTTTTATTTTTCACATTTAAGATTTTCATGATTTACCTGTATTCTTTTAATTCTGGAATTGTTCAGATTTTATGTCGTCAGTAAATGTCTTTTCACTTCTAGTTTCATTTCAGAGTATCAATCTGTTTGCTTTAATCTTTTTGCCTGTGGTCCATATCCAGACACAAAATGAGATTCAGTCCAAATTTAATCCTTTTTCTGCATCTGGTTTTCAATTTTTCTATGAAGCCTTTTCAAACAGTCAGGGATGCAAGATACTGAGAGGTGTTTTCCCAGGGAGCACAAGCAAAATGCAGGTGTTCACCCCAAGTTCATGTTTCAAAGCTGAGATTAAATAAAGCAAACCTTGGATTTTATAAACTGGTTTAACATGCTTTCATCTTGGCAGTGACCTCCCCATTGGCCTGAAATGGGTATAATCTAGGTTTCAGTCTGATGTCACATCCAGAATCGTCTCAAAGAAACATTCTAAAGTTTAAACATTTACAACTTTTTATCTCCAAGATCATCTCAATATCACAATTATCATATTCCCTCGTGCAATAAATTTTTCATCTATTGAATTTAAAGGAAAAGCACGAGGCTTAATTTAAAATTAAATGTTTCAGACCTGGTGAATGCTAGAAGCAAATTTAACACTGAGGTTAGTCAAAAGCTTAGAGCTGGATCTGTGTGTTATGCTCAAAGTTTCAAACCTTGCTTGACTTTGGACTAACCACAGATGAACCTTTGGACAAAGTAAACCAAGTTTCAATAAAGTTTCACATCTAAATTGCTATCAGAGCACCTTTGAGACATTTTAAGTTATCTGGACTTGGGTCTGTGTGTTGTGCTCAAACCTTGCTAAGCTTTGGACTAACGTCTAGCCTCAGACGAATCCTTGGACAAACTAGACCAAGATTCAATAAAATTTCACATCCGAATTGCTATCAGAGCACCTTTGAATCATTTTAAGTTATTTTTCCCTGTGATGCTTTTCTAGACCCAAAAAGCAAAAAAGTCGGATTTAGTTCAATATTTTGGATCCCATTTTTTAACTGGCTGTGGTGGCCTGAATGCCATGCTATAACCTTGATTAGGCTCCCATGAATTATCCACACAGCGGAAAATTGAAAGCCTGATACCAATCAACTTCTTGTCACAAGTCACTCGCCAGACTGTATACACACATCTTGACAGCCAGAAAACAGAGACCGTGTATTTAAATGATATGCCACACAGAGAAATGATGAGCCACACAGATATCTACAACTTCTGTTTCATTTTCACAAGGTTGTTAGAATAGATAGCCTTCTTCATTTCGCAACAAAATCAGATTCACTCTTCAGACTAGTAATTATATATTTTCATATGCAGGAAGTCCAAGAAGTCACACGACATTTATATTTGGTTGTAGATCACCACAGACTTCCTGTTGCTAGAGACTGGTGGCCGTGATAAATAAATGCATTGGTAATAGAAAAGCACAATTGGATTTATGAGATTTGAGGTTATTTTCCAATACAACCACCTGAGAAAATGAAGAGTCGTCTAATAGTTAGGTCAAGTGAGGAGACAAAATGGTTTTCAAATACCTGTTCTAAACAGTACAATATATTTTTCCACAGCAAGTCAAATTATGATACTGCTATCAGGATTCAACTGTGTAGGTTTTCAAGTCAAACTCATATTAACCCATGTTTCACAAGTAGTGGTTTACAAGAATTCTCTCATGAAAATGAATGGTACACTTACCACTCATTGGATCTAGGTGATGCTCACAGAGGTGAAGCATTAGGCCTTCCCAAGAGGTCACCCATCCCAGTACTACTCCAACTCAAGCACACTTAATCATAATATATCATAATATATTATGATCAATCAATGAGTGGCTCCTTCACAGAGAATCCTAAAAATATTTGATATGAGGTGGTAATTAGAACAAAGTGCTCAGGGATAACAAGAATAAGTCTGAAATCTTGAAACATCTCTTTAGAGTTCGTATTAAGTTTTATATGAAGAACAGATATAGCAGGATGCCATGACACTCATCTATAAGTATAGGGATTGATTCATCCAATTTCAACATATCAAGGTTGCAGGTTACAGCTAATGGTCATTGATGTTGCCCGTGTACCCAAGTAATAGGATCATTCTTTTGAAATTTTTAAATAAACAGTCAGTTGGCCACAGCACTCTATTTTCAAATCCAGGCATAAGAGAGGAGGACAACAGCCTATCATAATTGGTCATTACAACTGTAAATCAACAGATGATACAAAAAAGGTTGGCAAAGAAATTTCTACTATAATTTGAAGGCATTTGAGGATAGGTCATCATTTACCTATAAGGCTTTAAGGAAGAAAAGCTTGGGAAACAGAAAAAGTATGCACGTGTTATTCACTTGGAGAATTTTGGGCAAATTGTACCAATGAATCACCAGTTAGGCAAAGGGACTAATGGCACCTGACTCTAAATAATCAAAGCATGTTATTTGTTCAAGACTTGAGTGCCTGTAGGAACAGCTGGCAGATAGTGAAGTAAGGTCACAGACATGAACAAGAATGACGAGCAATGGGACCCTTCCCAATACTAGAGTGTGCTTACTCATCTTTCATTTCTATGAAACACATAAGCACAAACATAATACAAAGGACATCTAACCGGATCAAGATAAAGAAGGTAGAATACAAAGGGACCAAGACTGTAGGTGCTGCTTCTTCCAAGGCCCCAAAATCTGCCAAGTATCAGGTACCTTAGCAGCAGATGCTTGTTTATACAAAACAGCAGCAAGTTTCAAGACAAGTTCAAGTCACGACTCCACCTCCAGATTAGGTAATACTTATTACTTTCAAGTGGGTCATCAGAAGTGCAAACTGAGGCACAGCCTAAAAGAAGGATAAATATTAAAGTGGAGAAAAGGATAAAAACTTCTCCATTTATGCAGATAGTCACACCATCAGCAAGAACCCCAGAGACAACCACTCCAAATCTCTATATAAAGGTGATCCAATCAGGGTCAAGTGCTACAGTTTCAACTGGAAAGAGAAATACCCTTCTCCTACACCCAGCCCTATTCCTCCTCCTCCTCTTCCTTTATCTAGGCTTCACCCACTTCCACACCTTCACCTTCCAATTTGCTTCCATATTCACCTCCACTATATCCACCAACATCCTCACAGCTCACCATTTCCATTCATGTCTCTCCTACTATTGCACGACCATTAGTGCCTTTCACCTATAACAAAGTCCACAATTGTACACACAGGGCAGACCACCACAGATGTAGAGGAGAAAAGAAACGAGATTAGGCAGAAAACTCTTTAGTGATTAACAGAAATGACTACCCACAAGAGGAAAAAAACACAAATGGCACTAATCTGCATTAAGGCCATTTCCTCAATGCTCAAGACATCACCTGCCAAGAAAGCTAAAGGGCAAACAATGTTGAAGAGGGATGAACAAGAAAATATCTTAGCACAAACAGCCATATGAACACCTGACAAAGATACCCAAAAGGTGCAGATAGAAGATTGTACTGTCAAAGAAACTCTGAAACAGCCAACCAGAGTGATGTGTGTTGGGGACCCATAAAACCCATAACATGCTCATTCCTGCAACCTCTTCAAACACATGTTAACAATTCACCAACTCAGCCATAATACAGCCAAGAAGTGGATGATCTAGCAATGGAGAATTCTGTCAGACCCATATAGCAAAGGTCATTCAATAAAGAATATGGCTCCTCTCATGTATTTTGCCATTACTAACAAAGAATTACATTCTCTTGTGAGCAATTTTAGTCAAATCTGTAAAAAGCTATCACTCTTTACAACTAATTTTCCCATATTATTAATTAAACCATTGGATCTTTACCGTCTTATATATATTTAGACTCGTAAAAAATCTTGTTTGTTTCCCTGTTTTAATTAAAAATAATTATAATCATTCCTTAACTAATAGAGTATTTATAATTTAAGCATTGAATCTTTGAATTTTTCCTTTGCTCCTCTTTTCTATTCTTCTTGGTCTCGATTCCTTCTCATTTCCCTGCCCCTCTTTCTATTTGGGTATCTAAGTCTGAAAGATTGTTGCAAGAAAGCTAACACAGTTGAATTCAAAAGCACCGGTTAATCAAACGTTTGTCTTACCATAACAAAACAAATCTTGAGAATCTAGTTATGCAACCCATTTAATACAAAATAATTCTTGAAAATCTAATTATGCAACCCATTTAATACAAAACAAAGCTTGAAAATATACTTATACAACTCATTTAATCATGATTTTGAAATTAACAACACAGCAAAACTATACAAAACAACAAAATATAGCAAGTTCATCAAATTACAGTTGGGCATGACAAGGTGTCAAATGCTGATGAATTTGGTATTGTCCCTAAATAAGGTTTTTTGCAGACATATAAGAAAAGATATCAACCATAATAAGAATTGATTATGAAGCTGATGATTCAAAAGTTAAATTATACTCATATGAACGCTGATAGCACCACATAAAACAATTCATGTCACTTCAACAAGCATATGAGTTCTACCCAACCTTTGCACAAATTCAAATCTCAAAAAACTAACAGGGATTGATGTCCAGAACCGAGGAAAATATCAACAATTTATAGACTTATAAAAGGCATACTTTTTTTGAGCAGTGGCAAAAAAGAGCTCATTGTGTAAGAACTTCACATCATGCACTGTCTCTCTGACCTACAAAAATTTTATCCAAAAATCTTATGTTAACATCTTAAACATACAACCGCAAAGAGTATCAAGAAAAAAGTTCATCAGTTTCTGTCAGTTAATTATCTCAGATAACCTCAAATCTTTAGAGCTATAAGAAACTCTATTTATACTGGAAAGGCAACAAAAAAAGATATTAATAATTATGATGTAATCTTCCCACATAAAAGTAAAATTCCTTTTCAACAATGTTTTCATTGATATTACGTTCATCCTTAATATTTGGCAGGTACTTTATGAGCATTAAAATCCACCAAAACTTATCAAAATTATTGCAGCATAATAAATGAAAATTAATTGTCTTTTGTTTAGGCTAATTACATAAACAAATAAAAAATCTAGTGTTTGTATATTTGTCAACATTATATATTTTAATTAAATTATTTTACACCTATGCACGAAATTTGTCAAAACTAACTTGAAGTTCCATCATGAGTCGAAAATTCTTCCACTCCATCATTGAAATATGACCCTTACGACCAGCAACAACCAAGTGACGACCACTAGAGGTGTAGTCCACAGCATATGGCCCAAATCCTATTAAATTGACATGTTCTCCACACTCAGCAAGAGGAAACCAATTTTGTGATTATAAATTTGCTGTCAGTATGAGAATTCTGCACTAAAAGAAATCTATTAACCAAAATTAACCTCCGGATAGAAACCATGCATTGATGACATTTACCTGGTAGCTTAAGATCAAATGCCTTTCTTGAACTTAAGAGATCAACCTCACGAACAATATTTTCCTGTCTGAAGTTGCTAGTCCTTTCTATGCCCTCTGCCTCCACATAACCTCCCTCACTTGGGAGAAGCCACTGACAATTACAGAAACAATCTGTAAGAAAATAATTCCAACCTGTGGTCTGATAAAAGTTGGTCTCTGCTGGAAAGTACAGGACTCACTCACACAAGAAAAATGTTAGATGATCTTTTCCTAACTCCTGACTTCGTATATTTACTGTAACTTTTAAAAGCATTATCAATAAGTGTGGCCGAACTGACATTGTCGGCATAAAGATAAACATTAGAGATACCATTCATATGTTATCTTCCCCTGAAGAGACATTAAATCATGCCGAATAAAAGCATGATGATAATTTGTTACAATATCTATCAACAAAACAAGCAAACATAGAGGGCCATCGCTACCAAGAAAATGAAAAGATTTCTCACAACATTTGTTCATACCTGCAAAGGAAGCAAAAATGATGATAACTATTCCTCCTGTCTCTATAAATTTTAGCGTTATTTGAAGCATAGTTTTAAAATCCTTCAAGTTACTTGCAAGTACATATTGGCCAACAGTGCTTGGCGAGTTAACAAAAGAATCTCATAAACCCTCATCCAACATGATATGATTTGCCGTTGCAACAGCAAATAACAATAAACAGAGATCTGCAAAATTCTTATTTAATCTGGAAATGTTTTCAAACCCCAACTACAGCTGAAATGTCATGACCAAACTAATAATATAGAAAATTTTCAATCTCACAACACATATATTAAGATCTTCATTCAATAAGCTCCATAATTGTTGACCTTTCCACACAATTGCAACGCAACTACAAATCTCAAAATATTTGGAAACCTTCACCAATCTTTGAAACTTGGTCCAAAAATGTTGATTCCACTGTAGCAATAGTATAGCAAGCTGAAAATGACCATAGCAACACTATGGCAAACTATGAATGACTTCGATATATAAGCCCAAATGCAATCCTTGAATAGAATCAACCCAAGCGAAGATGAGATATTTCATCCTCGAATGCAGCTACGGAAAGCCAAGAGGGTTTTTGTCCTCCGCATCTCCAACACCAAGGGTTCTCATCCTTGAATGCTCCAATCTCCAAAATATAAGGAATAATGAAATGACAAAATTGGATGATTTTCTTTGTGCCTTAACCTCTCTTTTTGTATTGCCTTTTTCAGACCTTCCATGTTACTTTGTTTTTATTGTAATTTACTTTTACCTCCAAGTATTTAAATATACTATTAATTACAGTCCCTTTTTTAATTTTATTTTGAATATTTTAATGTAAAAGCACTTTTTGAACATTACATAGGATCTTAATTCCATTTTAAGTATCCAAAAGCATCTGGTCCACTTTAAAAATATTATTAAGTCTTTAGTTCTAGAAACAAGATTTTCTGTTGCTTTGAATTTGAATGATTTTTCAACAGTTATCCTAGCTGTCAAGAATTAAATTCTTTTCTTGTGCTGTTTAACAATATTTTCGATGTTATAATGTTATGACTTCATGCATTTTTTAATATACAAAATTTTCACTAAGTTTTTGCAAGTCCCAGATCCACGTCAAAATTTTAAACTCTAGAGTTATTTCTAAGTCCAAGTTGTCTAAACCTGGATGTTAGAGATTTAAAAAATAATGTAAATAGCATATTTTTGATGTTTCTATACCAGGATTGAAATAAGCAGCAAAAGATCAAATAACGAACACAAAGACACATAATTTATCGTAGCAAAACCCTCCACCCGAGGGTGAAAAACCCAGCCACACCAAGAATAATCTCTTTATTCAATAAAAATAGAAGTCTGAGTACAATCTGAATCAATGAAAGATCCTAATCTGAGATCAAACTCTTAATCCCTTGAAATACAGATCATCATCTCTGCAATAATATATATATCCATCACGCACCACAATGCTATATTTGACTAAAAAATTTATCTTGATTGCCGTAACATACAAGAACCAATCATCTCCACACGGAAGACTCTTCAGCTGTTCACACGGAAATTATCCATCTTCCTTTTAACAGAAGACTCTTCAAGACTCCAAACGTGAGTCTCTTCAATTCCCAATCAGATGTCTCTTCACATATCCTGGCGAGAGTATCTTCATATTACTCCCGACGCTATATCATCAACACTCCCTCTTAGCTAGGGAGTTATCATTTACAGATTTTCATGTCATGGAATCTCTCAACGTGATAGCATCATGGATTCACTCAACATAATGTTCACCATGGCTACTCCCATATGTGAAATAAACACAAGCTCACACCACGGAGTCACTCAACGTGATGTTGTCATGGAGTCTCTCACTTGACATCCACCATGGCTACTCCCAGAGGGTGGAACAAGGACTTT
Organism: Thuja plicata; assembly: GCA_018584345.1. Classification (NCBI taxonomy): domain Eukaryota; kingdom Viridiplantae; phylum Streptophyta; class Pinopsida; order Cupressales; family Cupressaceae; genus Thuja; species Thuja plicata. The sequence continues at coordinate 77,382 of MU223251.1, forward strand.
CACCTCAAACTTCTTTCGCAAAGAAGAATGCATTAACAAGGGATTGCACCTCAAACTTCTTCCTCACAGAGAAGAAACAAGGGATTGCACCTCAAACTTCTCCCTCAAGGAGAAGAACTCATTAAGGGATTGCACCTCGAACTCTCCCTCGCAGAGAAGAACTCATTAACAGGGGATTACACCTTGAACTTCTCCCTCATGGAGAAGAACTCATTAACAAATCTTCATGGTGGTGTAGCTCTCTCTGAGACAGGTATCAACCTTCTGACCTCCTTGTCCAAGTCAGACTCCCTTTGAATGGAGACTCCCTCTCAACAGGGGCAGCATTCTCACTGCTTTGGTTATTATAACAAAATAGAGTTGGTTCCAATGTTGACCAAATAATGAGCTTTTGAGGCCACACTGCTTCTCGGGCTTATTGACCCTCTACAAAGAACATGGCATTCTCCCTCTACTGCTCAAGCTCCCTCTGAATCTCATTTCTTCCTCTTCAAAGAAACTAATCACAATGACAAATTGTATAGGATCTTCTTCTTTAATGAAGATATGTACCACCAACTCAGTCCTATGAGTTGCAAGTTGTGTCTCCGTTCTTTAGGATTCATCAAACTTTTCCTCCCTCTCATCCTCGTTGATCCGTCCCGGAAGCATCTAGAGAGATTAATAATAGAAAAATACCTTGAAGAGAAATATACAGACCAATGCTAAAAGCATACATGATTCACTATTCCCAATATTATTGCATGAATCATTATTCAAAAAGTACAATCATAAAATAATTATCTCTGTCATCAACTCTTCTTCTGAATTCAGCAATGCTGAGAGATGGTTTTTCTTTTTTAAACAATGAAAACGATTCATAGGAGCAAGCAACAGGCACCACTTGAAGGCTCCTATCTCTGAGAATAACTTCTTCCTATTCCAAAAAACGATGCTGCATAGGTGTGACTGTCGTGGCACGTAGCATAACTGTCATGACTCTTCATATATCTTAACCGTCCATCAATGAATGACAGACTCTTCATATGTCCGTAATCAATTTGATTGTTGTTCAGGCATACAACCAGCCACAGATTGCAAACGTCAACAGATGCTTCGTCAAGAAGACTCTAAGGCAAAGGCAAAGCAAAGGTTTGGCGTTTGTACGATTCCCGCTTAAGAACATTGCGCTACTCATCCACAACAAAATAATTATAGTTGCAAGAGAAGTCGTGTGTAACGGTGAGGATTGCACGCCAGTAAAGAATGTCTCCTTGGTGATACAGCGCCATTCCACTGCCTTACTCACGTCCCAACCTTCGACCATCAGATCAAAACCGGACACTACCAAATTTTCTCCCCATTGCGTGAAGTAGGGAATTTTGAACCTTGTTTATCTTGCGAATGCATTTGAACGAGGCTTCGATTCATGTGCTCGTCATTGTTGAATAACAGAAAGCACTCATGCAAAATAAAGAAAAATTTGAATTGAAAGGACTGAAAGAATGAAGCCATGAGACTCAAAGCCCGGTGTCAATGGCAGCTAGCTGAGAGATGTTCAAGAGGTGTCTATATATAACAGCTGCGGGAGGATGAAGAATGCTCAACGACCCACTAATAATCTTCGACCAATGACTCCAAACATAGCCAACCAAATCAATTTTCAATCAATACTCCGCGTCAAGAAGCATAATCTCAGGCTTGCGGAGAATCCTCTCTGATACCATGTTAATGTTTCTATACCAGGATTGAAATAAGCAGCAAAAGATCAAATAATGAACACAAAGACAAATAATTTATCCTGGGAAAACCCTCCACCTAAGGGTGAAAAACGCAGCCACATCAAGAATAATCTCTTTACTCAATAAAAATAGAAGTCTGAGTACAATCTGAATCAATGAAAGATTCTAATCTGAGATCAAACTCTTAATCCCTTGAAATACAGATCATCCTCTTTGCAATAATATATATATATCCATCATGCACCACAATGCTATATATGACAAAAAATTATCTTAATTACCGAACATACAAGAACCAATCATCTCCACACCGGAGACTCTTCAGTTGTTCACACAGAAAACTATCCATCTAGCTTTTAACAAAAGACTTCATGATTCCAAACGTGAGTCTCTTCAATTCCCAATCAGATGTCTCTTCATATATCTCAGCAAGAGTCTCTTCATATAACTCCCGATTCTATATCATCAACACATATTATTGTTGTTGGAGATCAAAATTTCAGTTCGAAACTTGTAACTTGGGAAAAATGTCTCATAAACATTTTTTTTTAATGTCTCACAACACTCCAAGATATACATTAGGTTTGAATACTTCTCGAAAATCTACAGACTGAGGGTCATTACCAAGTAGATCTAACTGGAATATACTCAATACATTTTGTTTGAAATCAGAAACTGAAACTGAAACTGAATGGATCATGGAAGAAAGATAAAACATCTTAATATTGTCTTAATGAGTTGAAAAAAACTATGAAACAAAGAAAAGGAAGTTGATTGAAAAGCACTTGAGGAAAAAATTACTTCATCATTGTAAGTTTTTGCCTTAAATGTTCCCTTTTTTTAAATAGGATTTAATACTGAACAATAATAATAAAATTAAAATACAAAAGCAAAAAAAGGAAGTTTAAATTATAAATATAAAAGAATAAAATTAAACATAACTAAAATTTAGTTAAGTTTAATGAATGGTCAAAAGGCATGAGATGAAAAGTTGTGACTCTCTCAAAGATGAGATATAGAAGGGAGAAGAGAACTTCATTTGAAAGGGTGAGAGAAAGGAAGAGAAAAGAAAAGGCGTGAATCAGGAAAGAATTAATCGAGAAGAAAATAAGTCTCCTCCTCCAAAAGGGAAAAGTTATGAAGGGGTTGTGACTCTTTCAAAAGGGTTATAAAGGTTGTCACTCTCCCAAGGGGTAGAAATGATGAAGGGTTGTGACTCCCTCAAAAGGTTGTAACTCTCTCAAAGGGCAGGAATGATGAAGGGTTGTGACTCTTTCGAAGGGTGGTAATTGTGAAAGGTCGTGACTCTTGCCAAGGGGCAGGTATGCTAAAGAGGTGTGACTTCTCCCTCACATTGGAGATATAAAGGGGAGAAGGCTTCATTTGAGGAAGACCGAAGGGAGATCAATTTGGGGGAATAATATATTATTCTCAAAGGAAACAAAGAAAAGTGGTGACTCAATTCTCATTAAAGGTAGCGAACCTTTCACCAATAAAGTATAAAGGAGAAAGCACGCATTCAATCGTCACGCATCACTCTATGAATTCCCATTTATTCAATCATCATTCACTAATATATCAAATCATCAAATCAGAAGAAATCATTCAATCATCCATCAAACATCAATTGGGAATCAAGCAAACAGACCAGCAATCAATTTTTCCATCAATTCAATCAGTCTATATTAATCATTCAAACATTAATCAAGTCAGGGCATCGTAGAAGAGAAATAAGGCAATCGATCAAGGAAGAGATTTTAAATTTCACAATTAATAAAACTAGTCAGCAGACTTATATACTGTTTAAGTATTTGGTATGATGCATAATACATGAAACACTGATCCTGCTGATTTGTTATCTTGTCTTCCACATGATAGGATGTAGGAATGATAAGTATGTTGCTGGTATATATTTAAATGTTGCTATTCTTGTCATTATGATATTTATGCACAATGGATTATATATATAAGACTCTTTAATGCATAATCAACAAACTGTCTCGTCATGGAGGATAGAATGGAATACATAATAAGGGATGCAAGTAGCACATAAGATCCATTCAAGTACACCAACCCCAGCTGGGGCCAGGAGACCGAATGGCAGGTGTCATTCCGTACTCTTAGGCTTGATGGAAAGGAATAAGCCTGAGGCACCTTATACAATTTTCCAAGAGACTCCATAATGAGGATAGGTTGTTAGGGAAAGTATTATTGAATCCCACGTGCACATTATGTAATTTATAATGATGATTAAGATTCTCTTTATAATATTGTCGGTTATATGTTTACTCATCTTCATAATGATAACCAACCCGGTTGCAAGGTCTCAATTAAAAGACTTAAAGAGTCAAGTTGCATTTCCTCAAGATAATTAACACCTCATTTGATGTTCTAGGGTGAAATATAGGAATATCCCAACAGGGTACATTACAGCCCTAGCAGATATCAAAACCAGCAGAATATTACAAACCTTGGCAAGAACAAAGAACCAACAGAAAATTTGAAAAATCTACCATGCAGTTTTATCCAGGATTTCAATCATAAACAGAAAATTAGTATTCTCAGGGTTGGTAGATTTTCACCTGATAATTCCAATTTGTAACTTGTTCTAAGTACGCAGACAAGTCACACAGCCAGTCTTAATGCACTTATCATTGGTGCATTGTCTTGTGCATCATGGTTACCTATGCAAGCTATACAGCGATGCATCATGTCAACAGTTGTCAACTATGTATCCTTCTTTTGGTTGGTAGATAGTGAAATGATTGAGATAATCGATTTATTAAAAAGGAGAGAAATACTCCTTAAATAAGAGATTACAGACTATCTTTCCATAACGGTAACAATTGAGAACTAAACACAGAATAGAAAGATACTAATAACTAAATAAACGACTTAGAGAATAGAAAGTTACTAAAAACCAACTAAACGACTCAAATGACCATTATAAGTTAAATATAACAATATTACTTTAAAATAACCTCCCTTAATGGTCATTCTACTAACCACACCAAGCTTGTCCTGGAATTTTACAAATTTGTGTCAAAGAGTACTGATAGATGAACTCTTTGCAATCAATGCAAGACCCACAGGTAGGAAAATGGTAAGCACCGATTGCCTTCTGTTAAGTTTTAGGATAGCTGCAAATGTAATAGCACTCTATGTTGTATGTGTTTTCCAAATGCAACAATCTGTCTTTCATTTATATTGAGAATGAGGATAAGAGAGACATGTCCCTTCATGGGACATGTCTATTCATTATTATGAGATTAATATAATGACAATTGATTATGTAACTACACACACACACACATGTAATATCTCTGAATCATTATTATATTAATTTCTCCTAATACTATTTTAGATATATATCTATATATATTATATCTCACATAATAAAATATATATATGTGTGTGTGTGTGTGTGTGTGTGTGTGTGTGTGTTTTCAATAGTCTCGTAGGATTTATCTGACAGAAGCTACAAAACATCAACACTCCTATTACGATGAGTAATTGGTAAAAATCTGAATGAATGTTATTGAGAGCAAAGCTCAAATAAATAGACTGTACACAGGATACAAAGAGGCAAGTTTCTAAAATAGAAACTGCCAGAAAATCAAAGAAGATCTTAACAAGATATTTACAATATTGAGCATTAAAACTAAAAGGAATAAGATATTATTCTAATACCCTCCCTTAATGCTCAATCTATCAACGACACTAATAGACCCCCTGAATTTTACAAATTTATCAGAACTGAGAGGTTTGGTGAAAATATCGACTGGCTGTTCCGAGATGGGAACATATAACAACTGGATAGATCCATCATCAACCAATTGCCGAATGTAATGACAATGAAGTTCTATGTGTTTGGTTCGTTCATGGAAGACAGGATTCTTGGCAAGTTTGAGCACTCCCTGATTGTCTGAAAACAGAGGAGTCGGACCAGTTTGGGATATTTGCATATCTGCAAGCACCCAGCGAAGCCAAATTGCCTCACAAGCTGCCTTAACAGCTCCTCTATATTCAGCTTCAGTTGAAGAAAGAGCCACTGCCTGTTGCTTCTTGCTAGTCTAGGTGACAGCACCAAATCCCAAACTGAACACATATCCACAAGTTGATTTCCGGTCATCAACTGAGTCTGCCCAATCTGAATCTGTGAACCCACTGAGTTTAGGTTCATCACACTTGGTGTAAAGAAGGCCATAATCCAAGGTGCCTTTCACATAGCACAGGACACGTTTCGTTGCTACCCAATGCTCAACCCTGGGGGCTGACATGAAGCGTGATATGTAGCTGACTGCAAAACTGAGGTCAAGTCTAGTGGCAGTGAGATAGATGAGACTACCCACGAGTTGCCGGAATTGGGTTTCATCCGCAGTAGGAGAATCAGACGAGGTGGACAATTTCAGCCCAATCTCCATAGGTGTGGAGGCAAGTTTGCAATCCTGCATGCGAAACTTGTCAAGCAAGCTTCAGGCATATTTAGACTGAAAGAGGAAAATGTTGCAGTCAGTCTGCCAAACCTCAACACCCAAACAATAATGAAGAAGCCCTAGATCTGTCATATCAAAAGTTTTGCACAGACCCTGTTTGATTTCGGAGATCAAATGTGCGGAGTTCCCAGGAATGATTAAGTCATCCACATAGACAACAAGAAAGAGTAAATCATTACCAGAGTGTTTGATATACAGATTACTGTCTGAAGGACTACGCTGAAAACCACAAGTACTAATCAATTTTTAGATACCATGCCTGAGGGGCCTGTTTAAGGCCATAGAGTGCTTTCCGGAGTCTACACACTTTGGGTTCTGAACCGGCAACCTTGAAACCTAGAGGTTGCGTCATGTAGACTTCTTCCTGCAGGACACCATTGAGGAAGGCACTCTTGACGTCCATCTGGTGGACTTTCCAACCATACTGAGTAGCAATGGCGAGAAGAAGGCGAATAGTACTCATCTTAGCAGTAGGGGCAAAAGTCTCCTCATAGTCAATGCCTTCTTGCTGTGTGAATCCTCGAGCAACTAACCTGGCCTTATATTTGTCTAAGGTACCATCTGCA
>MU223251.1:106893-134077 GCA_018584345.1 Thuja plicata
ATAACCGACCATTGTAGCTTTTATACTTCATGCATGCAATATCATAGCATAAATGTAAATGCATGTAAACAAACATTGAAACATTCATGAAACTCATTTACACATGACACAAGTATTTGATAACGCATAAACCCTTGTTAGAAGGTAAAAGCTGCAGTGGGGATGAAACCCACAAAGCTTCACTATCTGCAGAATAGAAGGTGTCTGTTAGGGCTACAAGTTGTGATCACTTCTGATGATCTTACCCTGTTAGGAGTAATATGTTAGACTTGTTAAGTCTAATCGGTTAAGATATTTCAACAACACAATGTATGTGTGCACTCGATTAAGAAATTTACATAAATATTGTTAAGTCTACCTTGTGAAAGGATTTTACTGCTTGCTACAGTTGTTAGAGAGTAACAAAATTTATGACCTGATTGTTGCAATCTTACATTGCTGATTACAGATCCATTAAGTTCACAAAATATATATATATCACCTATTGGGATGGATAATACCTCTGTTCTTCTCGGTAGCCTTGTATGTAGTTCTTGATAAATTGAATTCTCCTTTATCTATCTGTGTGCATGAAACTCTCTGTCTAATCCATAGATTTCCTTGGCAACTATAATCATCATGTTCTTGATTGATTAATACATCTATATATACAAGATTTTGACCTAATTAGGTTTCACGCTTTTCTTGAAAAACTCTAAGATTAAAGGTTTACAACTTGACCTTGATCTCCTAGTTTGCATGAATACAATCAGTTAACTAATTACATCCATAATTAATGTTTTTCTTGATCCAAAAGAAATGGTTATCCAACTAAGCAAAAAGCTATTTTAAAGACTAAAGTGTTTTAGCTGATGTGTAGTTGAGATCCACTTTTTCTGGTTAAATATTGTTTCTCGGTGTAGATTGGTGTTCGATGATGTCTTTGTGTACTGGTGCTCGATGATGTCTCTATAGACTTGTGCTTGATTAATATACTGCTCAGTGTTCAAAACATTTTGGTGACCACTGCGCTCAGTGAATGTTGTTGCTCGGTGAGTGTTGTCACTCGGTGATCATGACCTACCAAAACTCTCTGCTTGTATTCTAATGACAACTTATGATCCTTTACGGATTATCAAGCTCTCACTTTGGCATTAGTATCAAAAAATGATATGTACAATATATACACCAAGTGTTGTACTTTTACAATGACTCCCCCTATGTGCATGCCTCGGTATGTAGATACAATGCATGTACATGTTTCCCCTTTTTTGAAAGTAATGACAAAGACGTAAAACTTACATCTTGTCAAGTATGTGTGAATGAGATTGTTGAATGGCTGCCATCTAATTTTCCCATTTCTCCTTTAGGTGCTCTAGGGTCATTTGCTCCAAAGTGAGTTAAGTGTGCATGTCATAGATGCTTTCTAATACTGACATCTCTGGGGTGGAAATTAGAGTCTTTGTCGGAGTCATTTGTGTTATCAGCAATGTGAGTTTCGGTAGTAATATGGCTTGTGGCTCAGTTACTTCATCTCTAATTTTTCTTTCTGCATTTTGTATTTCAAGTCTTAACCATTTAGATTTAACAAGTTTTTCATAATGCAGTTGGAATGCATTTGGATCGATTGAAAGACTTTGTGCACTAGCTTTTAGATCCTCATTTAACTTAGCTATTTGTTCACTATACTTGGTAGTGAAGTGTTCAAGAGTGCACAACTTTTGAACTAAGGTAACTAATTATGAAATAATAGGTTCTAATGTAGCTACTAGTTCAGAAAGTTTCACCTTATTCCCTGCCACTTCTTGGCTGATTTTCTCTGTGAGTTTGTAGTGATACTTCTCTTCCACTCTTTCCTCAATGACCTTCTCGGCGTCTACATTCTGTTGTGTGATTTCCTTGGTCAGAACTGCAAGTTGATCAATGATGGGTGCATTTTGATCAATCTGGGTGTCAGGAACTACCTACAATAGAATTTCCTTTGTTGTTTCTAGGACTTATGAAATTTTGTGTTCCATTTCGAGCTTGTCATGTTGTGCTTTTCTTTTGCATAGCTCCCCATTCCTTGTCAGTGACTCAGGAACAAGTGTTCTTGGATCACAGTTGGGTATATCTATGATCTCATCTAGTGTGACAGGGGATTTACTTTTCTTGTTCTTCTTTTTTCTTTTTAATGTTGCTTGATGCAGGGGAGTGGGGTACTATAGAAAGAGCCTTTTGTTGCTCAATTTTTGTCATTGATTGCTTGGGAGGTGTGATGCCTTGGCTAGGTTGCTCGGTCAGTACCTATTGGTCGGTTGTAGATGTCTCTACTTCAACCTTTTCTTGACTTGTAGCCTTGTCTGCCTTTCCACTATCCTTAGTAGGTGCATCACTCAGTTTTTCCTCTCCATTGGTATTTGTCTTCTCCCCTTGTTCATCACCTCTATCCATTGGTATGTCTGCTTTAGTTTCAGGTGGTTTCTATTGTGATTCAATCATTATATTGATTGCTTGCATCAATAAAGGCATATTACCTGGTACAAGTTCCTACACAACATCAGTAGTGTCCTTTTAATTTGTTTGCTTGGTTGCAATAGTGTCATCTTCATCAGCCTTGGCATCATTATCAGAATCCCCTTAAGTGATATCTTATACAGTTATGTCTGGTGTTTCTCCTAATGATTGCAATATTTGAGTAATATCATCCATGGCCTTACTTGCCTCTGTAGTTAAGTCAATGGGATTGACATCCTCGATGTCGTTGATGAAAATGTGCTCGGGGCTTGGTGTGGCCTCCTTCTCCTCACTGTGAGAAGTCTTGGTTAGAGCCAATATCTACTCGGGTGGATTAAAGATTTTAGTCCAAATCTTATTGCTCCCTATGTCAATATCTTCGAGCTTGTTCTACAATACCTTGTATGCTCTAGTTTTTGCAGAAAATTTATTTGCATGCTCCTTCATTTTTGAGTCAATTTCTTCAATTGTGGAATTGGGCATGAATGTAACTAGGGATTTCTCAGTCATTTGTTTCTCCATATGCAATGCATATGTCCACCTAGCTGATATTTTGTCTTGTAGCTCATGTGGAATATGATTGCCAAATTATAGAGGTACATATTTGTAAGCTACCATCATCTTAATGATTGCTTCTTCTATTTTTTATGATCCACGGTAGACAAAGTTCCCCATTGTCTAATCTTATGATGTTGTATACCGCCTGTGTTGATGTTTGACTCTGCAATTTCATCAATTGTCTTTGGTATTTTGGCCTTTTCTGCTTGGAGTCAATGTTCTCTTCCTGCCTCTTCAATATCATCCTTGTCTTCTCTTCCTCTTACATATCTCTTTCGTTGTCTCAGTGTTGGTTGCTCAGTTGAGGCTTTTCTTTTCATATATGTTTTTACAATGCCTTTCTTTAATGGTAGCGAGTCTACCTTTGTTGTTTTGCTCCTTGTCTTGTATGCAACTGTTATATCAGTAACTTTTGTTTTCTTGGCCTTTGGTGGCTCTGCATCTTATTTTGCAGACTCTAAATAATTTACTTCTTTACCTTCACCGACAGGTGACTGTTGCTTGGTGATGTCTACTGTTTGTTCCAACTCTTCATCAGTTACCGAGAGTTTCTTCTTAAGTATTTTCACCATTTGTGTTTTCTTCTTTCCTATTTTCTTGACTACTAAACTAGTCTTAATTCTTGACTTGGATTCCTCACATGTGCCAAATCTCCTTATAGATTTGTCAACTGGTTCATTCAGTAGGGCTTCAATAGCTCTTGTAGCCATATCTATGTCAATTTCATAATCCAATGGTGGTAACCATGTTGTTCTTGGGATAGCAGGTTTGATGAGTGTAGTGTTGATGTCAACTACAAATCATATCTCATCCTTGTATTGTTCAACCAACTGGATAGGGATTCTCATCCTCTTTTGCATCCTATTCTTGAATGTAGTAAAATATGCATCCAATAGTGGAATGAAATTATCTCCTAGTGATTTAATGTAATCACTAATCTGTGTTGTGATAGGTTGGTTGGTGTCCCAAGTGACATTACCAATGGAAGGAAAGAAGTTCTAGAAGTAAAAGAATGTGCACATCAGTAGAGAACCAAACTTACATGTATTATATCGAGCTAATCTAATTGTTCTCATGTTTTTTTTGAGTTATTTAAGTAGTAGCTCGGCTAGGCCTAATTGCACACCTTTCTTTACTATCTTATATGCAGTGTCGACAACTCCACAGGCAATGTTGTTCATTCTTCTTGCTTGAAAGATCTTGTATCCAATCGCATATGCATCGAATTTCATTTCAGGGTCAGTGATTGAATTGACTTTCAGACCTCTGTTGTCCCATTTAGATCTAGTTAGCTTTTCAATCTCGGGGTGTCTAGGGTGTCTTATGGATTTTTCCTTCTCGGTGATGGGGTATCCAGTTACTACATGAATCACATCATTTTTTATTGTCTTGGGTTCAGCTAACCACATCTTTCTATCATGCACTCGGCTAAGCACAATGTGAATCCATGATGTTTTAAAATCTTTCAGGAATAGTAGGGCATTGGTTAACCCTTTCACTTCAATGTGCTTGTACTTGTCCTTTAGGTTTCCATCCTTGCATAGCTTTTGATAAGCTTCTTCAAGCTCAAGGTCTCCAATCTCTGCAAATTTGTTGTGAATGTATGCATGAATGTCTTCAACCAATAAAACCCTAGGTGTGATACTCGAAAATGCTCCCTTGTCATCGGGTTGAGTAGCAACCTCAGGGAAAAACTTGTAGTTTGGTTCCTTGCAGGTTGAGTTCTTGATTAAAATGACCTTTTCATTTTCCATCTTGATCTTCAAGGTTCGTGAAGTGGTTGCCATTGTTCGTTAAATTAGGGCTTCTTCAAAAATAATCGGTTAGCTCGGTAAGTCTTTATACTCACAGGATGTTTGTTGTGAATGCTTGAAATTTGTTGGAGTAGATTTGAATGTGTTGTGAATCACTCTGCAATGTGGTCTCTCTAAATCACTTTTCTTCACTCTGCAATTTTCTCTTTAATGTTGGGTGAATGAATGAGTTCACATTGCCCTTTTTATAGAAAAATATACCCTAAGTGATGCATTAAATGCTTCACCTACCACTTGGTTGACAAAATGGAGATGCTCGGTTAACACACCAAAGTCTTCATCTCAGTGAGTACACGATACTCGGTACAAAGTGTCAACTTGGTTGTCTTCCACGTGTTTACCGATGATGCTCGGTATATAGTGTCAACTCAGTTGTTTTTTGCATGTACACCAACGTGCAGTTTATGCTTGGTTCATATTGACCAACCTTACTAGATTCACAAAACATAACATGCAATACCATAGTGCATCCTCATTCATGCTAATTTGGCATATTCTCAATGAATATAGGAACTAATGTAAAATACAGCTTGGTAGAGTGCAGTTCCATACTTACTTGTATTGCTTAGGTGGGGTGGTGGAATCACCTGATCCATTGGATGAGGTGTCACCAACTGTAGTGCTTGGTCCAGCATTATCATCATTTGAAGCTCTCATCCACATTTGATTTCTCATTCTCCTTATGTCTTCAATAGTATTTCCATTTGCAAAAGTGTTTGACTATGTTACTCGGTCTTTGCAGTCCTTACTTCAGTGACCGACCTTGTGATAGTGTAAGCATTTCATTCCAGGGTTAGTCCAATTTTTAGATCTTCTTATCCATTTCCTCATACAGTTAGCAACTATATGTCCATATGTACCACATGTTGTGCAATTTACCCAAGCGTTGTAATCCTAAACATATGTATTACCGACTCTTCTCGGTTGATATGTATTTTCTTGTTCTTTGGGTTTCCAAACTTTCTTTATCCTTTTCCTGCATGCATGAAGTGTGTGGCCATGCATGTTGCAAGTAGAACAATGTTTTTCCATGTAAGATTTCTTCTTTGGTTTTTTCAACTTAGATCTGCATTCATGTGCTTTGTGTCCATGATTGTTACAGTTATAACAATTATCTATGAATGTAGAAGTAGTTTTAGGAATACCTTTTGCTTTGCTCTTGCAAACATTTGATGTGTGGCCTGGTTTTATATAGTGATTATATGAATGCTACTTTAGTCTTTGATTTGTGTATACATTCCTTTGATCATCTCAGTTTGATGATTCTCCATGCTCAGTATACCCTAAACCAATATTGTTGTTGAGTCTTTTTTGTCCATTCAGAAATTCATCCATTCTTTTTGTACTATCTTCAGCTTTCTTGATCATATCATTATGTTGTTGTTGAATCTTCGCTTCATGCTTTAGTTTCTCATTTTCTTCTTTTAGTTCACCAATAACTCCCAATTTTCCAGTAAGTTCCATGTTCACTCAGTTGGCCTCATGACTCATAAGAACTATTTGATTGGTGATCTCAATGTGATATTCAGTAAGTCCATGTATTTCAGATTCTTTCTCTTACAATTTTTTAGTAATCTTTCTCCTGTCACCAATAGCCAAAGTTCTTTCTTGTTCAACTTGTCTTGCATTATTCATAACATCAATCATTCTTACCATTTGTGTCTCTTGACCAATCTGTAGTACTTTCACTTGTTCAGTTAGATGTTGATTGATTTCATTTAGATCTATAATGGTTCCTTCATATGTGTCATATATACTACTAGATATAGATCCAGATGAATCAAATAAGTCAGGTATCTCTTCTTCATGATAGTCAGTTTCATTGTAGCGAGATGCCATGACTTTTATTTCAACCAATAACTCTTTCATTTTGTTTCTTGCCTCTTTGTATTTCTCAAAGAAAATCTGTATTTGCAACTTATGGTTCTCAATATTTTTATCAAGCTTGTACCTTTCCACTGTAAGATCTTTTCTCTCAAGTGATTAAACTTTTCCAAATAAGAGAACTATATCTCATACCAATTGTTGGAATAATGGAAGGGTGTGTACTGAGAGGGGAGGGGTGAATCAGTACCCTTAAATTTTTTTATCAATTAATCTTTAGTACTCATTACTTGCATAACCGACCATTGTAGCTTTTCTACTTCATGCATGCAATATCATAGCATAAATGTAAATCCATGTAAACAAACATTGAAATATTCATGAAACTCATTTACACATGACACAAATATTTGATAATGTAGAAACCCTTGTTAGAAGGTAAAAATTATAGTGGGGATGAAACCCACAAAGCTTCACTATCTGTAGAATGGAAGGTGCGTGTTAGGGCTATGAGTTGTGATCACTTCTGATGATCTTACCCTGTTAGGAGTAACATGCTAGACTTGTTAAGTCTACTTGGTTAAGAGATTTCAGCAACACAATGTATGTGTGCGCTCGGTTAAGAGATTTATATAAAGACCGTTAAGTCCACCTTGTGAAAGGATTTTACTGCTTGCTACAATTTTTAGAGAGTAACAAAATATATGATCTGATTGCTGCAATCTTACATTGTTGATTACAGATCCATTAAGTTCACAAAATATATATATCACCTATTGTGATGGATAATACCTCTGTTTTTCTCAGTAGCCTTGTATATAGTTCTTGATAAATTGAATTTTCCTTTACCTATCCTTGTGCATGAAACTCTATGTTGGATCCATAGATGTCCTTGGTGGCTACAATCATCATGTTCATGATTGATCAATACATCTATATATTCAAGATTTTGACCTAATTAGGTTTCACGATTTTCTTGAAAAACTCTAAGATCAAAGGTTTACAACTTGACCTTGATCTCCTAGTTTGCATGAATACAATTAGTTAACTAATTACATCCATAATTAACGCTTTTCTTGATCCATAAGAAACTGTTATCTAGCTAAGCAAAAAGATATTTTAAAGACAAAAGTGCTTTAGCTGATGTGTAGTTGAGATCCACTTTTTCTGGTGAAATGTTGTCTCTCGGTGTAGACTAGTGCTCAGTGACATCTTTGTGTACTAGTGCTCGGTGATGTCTCTATAGAATAGTGCTCAATTGATATACTGCTCGGTGCTCAAAATATTTTGGTGACCACTGCGCTCAGTGAATGTTGTTGCTTGGTGAGTGTTGTCACTCGGTGATCATGACTGACCAAAACTGTCTGCTTGTATACTAATGACAACTTCTGATCCTTTATAGATTATCAACGTTGTCCACTCGGGGTGATTGGAACACTCGGTAGGAGAAGATGTTGCATGAAAACTTCAACTCGGTATCTTCAATGGTATAATATTCAAACCTCTCCCATCCCATTTGGCTTTGGTTAGCTCACTCAACTTGATCTTCTCAATCTGTCTGATAGCTTTAGGATTGTCTCCAATCAAGTAACCAGTTACAATGTGTAACTCATCCTTTGTGATCTTCACAGGTTGATCTATCCACATACATTGATCATGTACTTGGCTAAGTACCATCCTTATCCACTCAGTCTTGAATACCTTCGGGATATGTAGGGCATGTGTCAAACCTTTTGACTCCAGATGAACATGGTCACTCTTTAGTTTGTCGTCTACACATAAATTCTGGTAAGATGAATCAATCTCCGCTTCAAAAATCTCCTCAACCTTACAATGGGTGAAATTTTGCACGTCTTTGATCAATAACACTATGTCCAGAATGGAAGAAAGTGCTCCCATCATGTTTGGATCAACAACCTTCACAGGAGGTAATTTTTACTTAGAATTCACAGGTTCAACATTCTCAACCACAACTGGGATTTGAGCTTTCGAGGCCATATCCTCTTGTCATATGCAAAACTTTTGAACTAGGGTTTTCATCTATGACTTGGTTGCACTAACACAACTAGGGAAACACCACAAATACCTTTAATAGATTCAAATATGCTCAAAGTGGTATAGGATTACCTTCATAATCACTTGAATCCACTTGAGGAATCAGTTCTCCAACTCTGTTCACACTGCTCTAGAAAATGTTAAGTAACAATAATAGACGATGCAATCCATATATGGCTTTTTCTAGGTTTAGGGTTTCCAATGGTCTTAAAGTAGCAATTAATGCTCCACCGACTTACTTTACCAAATACCTCAATTTACTTTCCTTTTATTGAATAAATATGAATCATAAACTCAACAGTATGTATCCAAATGCATATAAGTATGCTCATATGGATCTCTGCATATATACTAGGAACCATTTTAAAATTTGAATTTTGACTTGCAGTTCTTACTCATACCTGTTACCTGATTAGGTGGATTCAGTTGCACCCGATCCAGAGGACAAGGTGCCTTCAACTACTCTGAATGATGTTCCATCATCCATGGTATTTCTTCTCCATGTCTTATTCATCTAATTTCTCATTTCTTAAACATTCACTTTAGGTTTCTCAAATGTTTCTTCCTTGGTAGGAGCTTTACCTCGGTACCTGTAGTCTTTGGAAAGGTGATCTAGCTTGTGACAATGGAATCATGCCATGCCATGGTTTCTCCAAGATATTCTATTGTTCCTTCCATGTAACAACATGCAATTTGCATCAATGTGCCCATATCTTCCACTGACTAAACAAGATATCCTTGTGTTATAGTCCCATGGTATGGATGTACCTTGTCAGTTGCTTGACATATTTTGTTGATTCGGTACCCATTTTTCATTTCTCTTTTGTGATCTACATTCTTAGGATTTGTGAACGTACTTGTTGCAATTATTACAATAGCCATCAAACTTTGGTTTTCTTGTGTTGTTTTCAGTCTTTGATCTGCATTCATGTGCTTGGTGCCCATACTTGTTACAGTTATATCAATGTCCATCAAACTTGGGTGAACTCGGTGACTTACCTCTTTTGCTTTTGCATATGTTTGTAGTATGTCTAGGTTTCCCACAGTAATGACAACTAGGCTTTTTTGACTTCAATGGGGTAGAAGTTTCTTGACTATCAGCTTGATTAGAGGACTCTCCTTTCTCAGTAGTGCTCTTACTATTGAATCCTAGTCCAGTCTTGTTTGTTGGTTGTCTCTAACCTTTAAGTTGTGCATCTAATGATCTCAAAGTTTCTTCATTTCTCTTTAGTGTCTCATTTTCTTCTTTTATAGATTCCATCTCCATGGTCAGTCTATCAGCTTCACACTTCAGTGCTTGATTCTCAAATTATTTCCTAGCTGAATTTATATTAGCACTCACTAGTTGATCAGTCATATTATAGTGTATTTGCATCATCCTCATGATCTCACTATCTTTCTTAGCTATTCTTATTTCAAACTATCTTTTGTCTTCTTCAGCTAATCTCTGTGCATTTTCAACTGCTCCCTTAGAGTCAAGTATGTCACTCATTCTTAATGTTTGTGTTTCTTGATCTATCTTTGCCAAGTTCAATTGCTCGGTGAGTTTCTTGTTATTTTCCATGAGTTTTGCAATGGCATAATCAACTTCACCATTCAGACTACCTTCAAATGTTGTTTCAAGAGTATGAACATGCTCTTGTGTGGATTTTAGTTCACTACATAACTACCTCCTCACTTTTAAGGACTTTTATAACTTGCTTTTCAAATCTTCAATCACTTCTTGTGCACTCTCTAACTCAAACTCAAGACTATCAATCTTCTAGATTGCTTTTAATTGTCCATGGTCATGATCTTTACCCTCGGGTGATTAAACCTTTATCTCAAGAGACTAGCTCTGATACCAATTGTTGGATTAATCTATGAAAAGGTAAGTGTTGAGAAGGGAGGGGTGAATCAATACTTTAAAACTTTTAACTACTATTCATTCCTTTTCACCGAACTGAATATCATTCATAAAAACATTGACAAGCATATAACATAAATTAGAAAACCATGACACATAACACCATGATTTTTGGTCATGCATAAATCCTTGGTTAGAGGAAAAAACTATGGTTGGGATGGCACCCACAATCCTTCACTTCTGTAGAATAAAGGTTGCTCGGTTAGAGCTACAATGTTAGCTACTTCTGGTAGCTTACCCTGTTAGGAGTATTATACTTGGTCAAGATTACAAAAGACTTATTCAATCTACCTGGTTAAAGGATTTTACAATCTCTCATATAAGAGGTGTACCTTGTTAGAGGATTTACAAAGTAAGACCTGTTAGGACCTACCCACTGAATGACATTTCTACTCTCTAACTATTACAAAAATATCTGCAAGTATGCATCAACCATAATGTTGTTCAAACTCTTTATGCTCTGCAAGTGCATTACCTCTTTCTATACTCGAGAACCTTATCTATTATGCACCTTGTATCTTCTTCATTCTATTTTTACCTCTCTCTCTCTCTCTATGTAATATTTTTCTTCTTTCTGTCACTCATTGTATATGTTCAACATCTCACTATCATCTTCATGTTTTATTCATTTTATATGATCATAAGGCAGTTAACCTAATTATATCATTCTCCTTCTGTGATGGAGGTGAGGGGGTGCAAGGCTAGTTTCATTCCCAATGCATTTATTATACTTGAATATCATTGGTTGAATTTCCTTGTGATCATGTGCAATAATATTAGTGCAATCCTAATGTTCAACCTAACTTCTGTCTTGAATACTGTGAAATTTTTCCCGCTCGGCGTCCAAGTTCAGTGTATTCAAATTTAAATTGTTATGTTGGGTCTGGTGTGTTTGGTGGTGTGCTTTTATCTTGCTCGGTGATGCAACGTCTGCTTGGTAACTAACTCTGCTCGATGAATAACTCTGTTTGGTGACTAACTCTTCTCTATGTCTCAGTGACTAACTTTGCTTGGTAATTGTTCTCTGCTTAAATGGGTAACTTGCCACTGTTTGGTGCTCAGTGTCTTTGATACTCTACTTTATCAATTTTCTGCCTTAGTGTATTCTCCTCTTTACCGATTGTCTTCATTGACTATTATGAATTTGACAGAACTAATGAGAACAAACTATCTCATAGGAGTATCAGTAATTGTGTATCAGTAAAGGGAAGATTTGTAATTCACTGAGAACTGTATTCAGTGCATTAGTAGATGCATGCAAGTATCAGTTCAAATTTTGTTCTATCAACAATCATTGTTCTTTTGTGTCAGGGTAGTGAGTCACAAACAATGAGCCACCCCATCTATTACTTAATTGATTACTTAATACTTGAGATCTAACCCTCTCCGTGAATTTTCCCATCTTGGGTTTCCATAAAAGATTTGGTGTTATGTTGATGCAGGAGCATCCTTGGATCATTGGAAATCTTGCATCATCCAAAAATATTTTCCTTTTGTTTATTTGTTGTTTTGTTCTAGTTTCTATATTTTAGGTAGCGATAAGTCCAGTTGGCTCATTTTATTATGTGATCATGTTGGTGTGTTCTAGACATCATGGTGAACCTTTGTCTAGCTTTGCATCATGTTTCATTCTTTCTTGGAGAAGATATCGTAAGATTGGTCTGGTCCTATATTATTCTTCATGTTCTAACGATCAAGTTGGTATGATTTAGCTTGTGATGGCATTTCACAATTGGCGATGCTAATTAGCACATTGTTCGATGATCATATGCTTGTGGCCGACCTCGTTGTGTGATCGTGCTTCATTCTATTTCTATTTGGAGGTGTTCTTATGGATTTAGGACCTAACCTATATGTTGTAATATGTTTTCTTCTTCTTAGAGAATGTGATATTTTATGGTTGACTTGTGGCTTGCGATCTTGTATATATTTGTAGTCCTAGGTCCTTAGTTAGCAATCGAGGGGGTAGAGTAGTTAAGTACCTTAGCATCCAACATGGATCTGGATTTCTAATTGTAAGCATACATGTATGTTGTGGAATGTAAGTTGGCATGTATGATGTAAATCTTTGATTCTGGATAATAAGAAGGCTCGCGAGGTATGTTTATTGTTCATTATTGAGATCTTAATGATTTTGTGTTGATTATTTCTATTGTGTTGACTCTTGTTGCATGGTTGGACCATCTCCATTGGGTAAAATCCTACGACGACTGTATCAGATGGTATCACAACGAGGTTTGTTTCTATAGATTGTGTTATTGAGCTTGTGAAGCCCTAGTGTTATTTGTTGTGAAGTGGTAGATTGAAAATATGACTCGCAATTGCAGAGGACTTGTGCAAGGAGATCGATGAGGAGATTGTTGTAATTTGATAACTTTGTTTGGACTATTGGAGGTAGGTTGCAAGTGTTTCTGATAGATTGCTGAGTGAGAGGCAATTAACACCTTGTAATCAGATTGTCAAAGTTGAGATAGTTGCACCTGAGGATTGGAAGATGTATCCTAGAAGGCTAGAACAAATGATGGAGGACTTCCAAAATGAGATGAGGGCTGAGATCATAAATGTGTTGATTAGATTGTGAAGGAATCTTGAGACTGACGAAGAATACAAGAAAGTTGTTGAATATCTTGAGACTGTAGATGATGAGATCCCTACAAATGAAGAAATATTTTTGAGGGCTATGGAACAATTAGGGAAAATTCATAGGATGGATGTTTCTACTTTCACTAGTTCATTACATCTTGAGGATTTGATAGATTGGATTGGAAAATTGAAGATTAATTTTAGCTAGAAGATATCAGAGATCTATAAAGGGTTAGGTTAGCACACACTAAGTTGAAAGGTCATGTTGTCTTATGGTGGAAATAATTGCAAAAAGATAGAGAGAAACATGGTGAACAGAAAATCACTAGATGGAGGGTGATGGTTGCTAGATTAAAATATAAATTTATCCTTGGGGATTATGAATTAGAGTTGTTCAAGAAGTTGCAGAACTTGAAGTAGAAATACATGAGTGTGAAGGAATACATTGGAGAGTTTTACAAGATGACAATCAGACATGTACAAAAAGAGGTATCTAAGGAGAAGGTGGCTAGGTATATTAATGGTGTAAGATTTAACATTAAAGATTAATTAAGTATTTTAAGGATTAGTACAATTGAGGATGCTTATTAGTGTGCATTGAAGGTGAAAGATATGTTAAAGAGAATACATAGTAACCCTAGAGGAGGGTAGAAGAAATATAGCAGCAATGATAAGGAAAATAAAACCATTGAAGTTGAACCTGATCAGATAATACCTAAAAGAGGGAATGGTAGAAAGGATTTCAAAGGTACTTATTTTAAATGTGGTGGCTTAGGGCATAGAGATTTTCAATATTTTGAAGGATCTAGCAAGAACATGGGAGAACAAAATCTTGTGGCACACAAGGAGAAATCTACTGATGAACTTGAGGAAGGTATGGCAGAAGTCGAGATAGGATAATCTCTTATGCTTAGGAAAGTCATGTTGAGTAAGAATGAAGCTAAACCTATACAAAGGAGGAATTTTTTTAGGTTCGTTTGCAAATCAAGAGGTAAATGTTGTAATGTATTTATAGATTGTGGAAGTACTATTAATTTGGTCTCAAAAGAGATGGCATAGAAGCTTGGATTGAAGATGCTTAAACATTCTTGTCATTATGGGATAAGTTGCTTTTCAGATGAACACATGGTGGAGGTGAAAGAACAATGTTTGGTCAATTTTAACATTGGACCTTACAGAGATGATGTGTTGTGTGATGTGGTATCTATGAGTGCTTTTCATATTCTATTGGGTAGACCTTGGAATTTTGATAAAGGAGTTATTCATGATTGCATAAGAAACTTGGTCACAATAGTGAAAGATGGACATAAATTTACTCTAGTTCCTTTGAGGGAAGCAGACGGGAGGAGTGCAAGAAATATGAGTACAATGAAGAGTTATTGTTTAGAGAAGCATAATACAAAGGTTGGTATGGATTAGAAGAAGGATCTTGAAGGTGGATCTGAGGGGCAGTTGGTATCAGATAGTAGGAAAAGTGGAGTGAAGACCTTGGTCACTAATCAGGTAAATATTTTTAATAGAGGCAGATTAATTATGCAAAGGAAAGGAGGAAGTGACCAAATTTTTGATGCTGATGAGAGATATGATAGATTCAGTGTAGAGAAGAGTAGGTTGATGGATCTAACAAAGGATAGAATAGAGGTATAGAGACAAAGAGTTGCTGATAAAGAAGATATTTGGATAAAAACAAGCATGGGATTTATGTTCCACGACTTGTCAAATATTTATAATTTTTCTTATGGAACATTTTATTCTCACCTGGGGTGTCTGATGCAAGAGAGTCCTTGGGCTGTTGGCAATCTTGCATCACCCAAAAATATTTTCCTTTTGTTTATTTGTTGTTATGTTCTAGTTGGGCAGTTTTTGTGTTTTAGGTAGTGATCGGTCTAGTTGGCTCATTTTATTATGTGACCATGTTGGTGTGTTGTAGACATCATGGTGAAACTTTATCTAGCCTCACATCATGTTTCATTCTGATGAAGGTACTTACCTTATTAACACAAACACACAACAAAATTGAGAATAACAATGATTCACAAAGATAGAAAATGGGCTTTCTATTATCCACCATGAAATGAAATTACAATATTCAGAAATATAACATGCACAACCACATGGGAGTTTTATTACAGTAATTTGCAATCTAAAGCCACCATATGCATATCCCCGAACCGCCCTAGACAACCCTACAAGCCTTTAATATATAGGCAATTTTAACCACCCAAGAAGATTCTAGAAATTAAACCCTAAAGTTTGAGGTAGGCCATCCCTAAGATATTATTATTCATTTGTATTACATTAGAATAGGCCCAAACAAATTTGGAACCCAAAAAGAAATTTTGAAGGAGCTTTAATTTTTTCAAATTCAAGTAGCGCAACTTCCAGAGACCATAACTCATCACCCGTTGACCCAATGGCCTATTATAACCCCATTTAGGAAATGCCATGAAGTTCTCCAGAGTGCTTGACTTGTGTAAGCTACAACTAGCCAAGGTTTCAACCCCATTCAGAACCTCTAAAGCCTTCAAAACTGATTTCAAAGTTTCTATACCTTGCTGCCAATACCAAAAATATTCAACATCTACAAAACTAGACTTGATCTTCCAATGCGACTTTACTGGTAGGTTGATACAATCAAAGTGAACCTCCAGGGAAGAAAATAGAACATTTTGAGCTCAAACAAAAAACTTACTAGAAATAGTAAATTTCTAGAAATAGAAGCCCTGCATAAGATAACCCTTATTGAAAAGAAACTAGAAAATATTTTTGGGTGATGCAAGATTGCTCTTACACCCAGGATGCTCCTGCATTAGAAACCCAGGGTAATTTGAGAAGTGACGGTTCAAAGGAAAACCAAGAAAATTAACTTCCTCCTTGTAACCACCTGGATTTGGTCTGCTCTGACTATAGACCCTATTTTACCGAAGTGTGATCATACCCCCAATTATGTCCAGACAACTCTTCGATCAGCTGGCATAATTTATTCAAATCAGATTTAATCTCCTAAGTGATCTGAATCACTAAATTTTATTAATCGCCTAAGCCAATCAAACCAATCAATTCAACACAAATCAATACATGGCTAAGGTAATTAATTTAAAAGGAATTAAATAAATCTCTATTATATCAAATCACTTGCTAAAATCCTATCTTCTAGCTTAAATTAATCTAATTAATTGGATATAGTCCTAATTAATTATCTAAAGCAATCAAAGGCTTATATAATTAATATTCCTAATTTTGAATGAATATATTTAATATAATTCATTTCATTAATATTCCCCTAAACCCTAGCCTAACCTATCTCAACCACCTTAACCTTGGGTTCAAACCCATCCCAACCTATCCCCCCCGTGCTAAACCCAAGCCTAATCTTAATCCTATTCTAACCCACTTCCTAATGATGTCACATTCCTAAATTTGTGATTAGGAACTCAACCCACTTGAGAAATTCAATTTTCTCAAGCTTGACTCCCTCTAAGTCCACTTTCTCAAGCTTGGACTTACACCCCTCACCATGCTTCTTAAATGCTCTTATTAATGCATTATTAATGGAGATTCTTCAAACCCATGCCTCATTAATGCCTTTGGCATTTAAAGCCTCTTACACCTCATTAATATTTTTACACCTCCATTAATGAACCTTGTCCCCCCTCTCTCTCCATTTTCTTCTTTAAATAGAATGAGTTTTTGAGCTCAAATGGCCCTTAATTTTTGAATGCATTCTTATTAGGCCCATAATTTTAGAGTTGAAAGCATTGTTATGTTGTTTATATTAATTAGAAATCCATATTGCATTATAGTTTTGATATTATGCATTGTTATTATCATGATTTTTAGAGCTAATATGCATTTTTAGTGAGCATTTAGACTAGTTTTTATTCAAATCTTCCATTCTTAGGTTGTACTTGTCACTGATTTGTGCATAATCTGAGGGCATGATTATGGCATTCTTCAAACTCCTCCTAGATAGGAAGCAATAGATCGATTTTAATGTTTAAGTTTGAAACCCTTGCTTTTTATGCTTTTTCACTAATCTAATGATCTATTGAAGTGTTGTGTCGAAGGTAACAGGTGCACTATTTCAAGAGCTAATATGCATGTTTAGTGAGCATTTAGACTAGTTTTTATTCAAATTTTACATTCTTAGGTTGTATTTGTCACTGATTTGTGCATAATCTAAGGGCATGATTATGACATTCTTCAAACTCCTCCTAGATAGGAAGCAATAGATCAGTTTTAATGTTTAAGTTTGAAACCCTTGGTTTTTATGCTTTTTCACTAGTCTAATGATCTATTGAAGTGTTGTGTCGAAGGTAACAGGTGCACTATTTCACACACACACTCCCTTGATAGCCATGATGAATCTTCCATAGGTCATCCTTTCTATTTGACCAAATATTCTTCATATGTCTTGTTCCTTGTGCTTCTACCAACATGACTGTCCAAGAGATCTTTAATATCCTCTATAGCTGAAGTAGTTGCTGGGATATTCCACACTGCTTATGTGACCTAATCCTCAATACCTCCCTCATGATATTCTGTCAAATCTAAAATGTTAAACAGTGGTGAAATATTAAGTTCATTGGGCAACTCTACTTCATAGGA
The DNA here is from genome assembly GCA_018584345.1 of Thuja plicata. Taxonomy (NCBI): domain Eukaryota; kingdom Viridiplantae; phylum Streptophyta; class Pinopsida; order Cupressales; family Cupressaceae; genus Thuja; species Thuja plicata. The sequence continues at coordinate 124,717 of MU223251.1, forward strand.
ATTTCTTGAATCATGCTTATTCATCTTTTTGCATGGTCCAAACTTCTTCATCTTCAACTTATTATATGATCCTACTGGATATCTCTCCTTTCTTAGATGAAACACGACTTCATCTCCTACCTAAAATTCCTTATGCCTCCTTTTTTTGTATTTCTTAGCCTTTTACCGTGAATTCATTTTATTAATATGCTGCCTCACATCCTCATGCAATTTCTTCAAATGTTCTGCAAATTCTTCAGCTTCCGTGCTACTTGTCTCTCCTTTGTCCAACTTTCTTAATTATGATCACTTTCTGGGACTACTTCCATATATTATCTAAAATGGTGATTTACCAGTGCTCCTATTGATAGAATTATTATATGCAAATTCCTCTTGTGGTAAAATCAAATCCCATCCCTTTGGTTTATCTCCAACCAAGCTTCTCAATAGGTTTCCCAAACTCTCATTCATAACTTTTTCTATCCATCAGTCTATGGATGGTGTATTGAGTTGAACTTAAAATCTCTCTTCAACTTTTTCCACAAGGTTCTCCAAAAGTACCCAACAAACTCGGTGTCTCGATTTGAAACTATGGTCTTTGTTAATCCATGTAGTCTTACCACCTCCCTGAAAAACAAATTTGCTACATGAACAACATCATTATTCTTCTTACAAGGAATGAAATGTGCCTTTTTTGAAAACTTGTCCACCACTACAAAGATGGAATCATGCCCTCTCTAAGTTTTTGGTAGGCCAAGAACAAATTCCATACTAATATCCTTCCATAGTTTCTCTAGTACAGGTAATGACTGATATAACCTTGTATTCTGCTTCACTCCTTTTGCCATTTGACATACTCTGCAACCTTGTACAAATTTAACATCTTTCTGCAACTATGGCCAATATTAATTCTCACTAACTAGAGAAATGGTTTTATCTTGACCAAAATGTCTAGCCAATCCTCCACTATGTTTTTCTTTGATTAGATTCTCCCTCATGGAGCTCCTTAGAATGCACAATTGACTACCCCTGAACAACATATCCTCCTGGATGATGAATTCCAACCATTTGGTTATGTATAAAGCAACAGGTTCTTTACAAGCTTTCCAAGCTTCACCAAAATCTGGATCTTTGGGATACAAACTCTCGAGTTCCTTGAACTCAACAACCTCAATCTACATCTCTATCAACAAAATTAGTCTTCTACTAAGGGCATTTTCAACCCTAATATACTTCTCAGTCTCGTGTTTCAAAACAAAAGTGTAACTCTGCAAAAACTCAACCCATTTCAAATGCTTTTGATTCAACTTTCCTTGACTATTCAAATATTGCAAAGCTTGATGAGAAGTAAATAAAACAAACTCTTTTGGAAAAATTTAATGTATCCACTTCCTCAATGCCTAAACTATAGCATAGAACTCTTGATCATAAACAAAATATTTCCTCTTGGCATCATTCAAATTCTCACTAAAATAAGCAATGGTTTTACACTTCTGATTCAAAACTACTCCAATAGCATTACCACTAGCATCAGAGTCTACTTGAAACACCTTGTTAAAATCTAGAAGTGCTAAACAAGTTGTTCTGTAACTTTTCTTTTAAATAATTCAAAACTCTTATATGCCCCTAGAGTCCACTTAAACTCTTTCCTATCCCCTCTCATTGTTTCAGTCAAGGGTCCATATATACTACTGAAATTTCAAATAAACTTTTAGTAAAGATAGCCAAACCATGAAAAGATCTTACCTCAGTAGCACTCCTTGGGGTAGACCATTCTAGGATAGCCTTCACCTTCTCTAGGTCCATTTTTAGACCTTCTGCTAAGACTACAAATCCCAAATACACTAATTCCTTCTTCACAAAACTACACTTGTTCAAATTAATCAATAACTTCTCTTCCCTTAACCTCTCAAACACCTTACAAATATGCATTATATGTTCTTCCAATGTCTTACTGAAGATCAAAATATTATCCAAGTAAACAATGACAAACTTACCCAGAAATTCTTTTAGTACTTTGTTCATGAGTTGCATGAATGTGCTCAGCACATTGGTTATCCCAAAAGGCATGAATGACCACTCATACAAGCTCTACTTTGTCTTGAAGGTTGTAATCCATTCATCTCCTTCTCTGATCCTGATTTGGTGATATCCACTCTATAGATCTATCTTTGTGAAATACAAAGCTCTACTCAAATAATCCATAATATCATTCATTCCTGGCAAGGGAAATTTGTACTTGATAGTGATCTTATTGATAGCTCAAGAATCTGTACACATCCTCTATTCTCCATTTTTCTTTGGTGCTAATACCGCTAGTACAACACATGGAATCAAGCTCTCTCAAATCAACCCCTTCTACAATAACTAATGCACTTGTTTGTTCAATTCCTCACTCTCTGCTGGAGTCATCCTATGGGCTACCTTATTTGGCAAACTAGCCCCTGGAATCAATTACATCTGATGACTGATCTTTCTTACTGGTGGCAATCCATCAGGTACATTATCAGATACAATATCCTAAAATTCCTCCAACAAGTCTGCAACTTCTACAGATATATCTTCTACTTCTTCTTTACCCACTTTTGGGATTATGGAAAAACACATATGCTCATGTTTCATACCTTCTAAGAACTTCCTTCCATTAACTAAACATATTCTCACATTACTGCATACCTTTTCTCCTATTTCCTTCAATGGCTTCAGCTTGTGTCGGACTCCATCCTTCGTCAAAGAATATGTATTAGCATAACCATCATGTATGACCTGCCTCTCAAACTGCCAAGGCCTTCCTAGAAACAAATGTCATGTGTCCATGGGGATGATATCACAGAGTACCTCATCTCGGTAACTTCCAATCTTGAACTTCACGAAGTACTACTCATTGACCAGGACCTTGTGGTCATCCTACACCTAGGAAATTTGGTATGAATGTGGGTGTTTTTCCCTTTTCAACTTTAACTTTGTGACCATTTATTTTAATACCATATTATCAGTTCTTCCACCATCAATAATCATTCACAACACTTATCCTCACAATTGCATCTAGTGCAAAATAGGATCTTCCTCTGATGTGATCTCTTCTCTTCATTTATCAGGATCCTCTTGACAACTAGGGTTTCTCCTCTCTCAACATCATCTGAGTGTTCTGACTGAGCTTCTTCATTTGCATGTGCAACTCGTACATGGCCTTCAGTCCTCCTATCTATCCATCCTTGATGTTGTGGGTATTCATAAGCTCAGTGTCCTTCTTCTTCACAATGGAAACATGTCCCATGAAAACCTCCTCTTCTTGGTCCTTTCCCTCTTCCTCTTCCTCTTTGATCCCTATTATTTTGATCACAAGAATAATTGAAATTATTTTCCCTCTAATTTTTATTGTTACTTGATTCATCATTGTTTTTGTGATCTTCATTTCGGCTTCCATAAGACATTCCCCTAGATCTTCCAGCATGACCTCTTCCACCTTACTTGTTTTCAAACTTCTTGTTCAGATTCTCTTCCACCCTTAAGACAAACTGGTATGCCTCTTCAACACTGGTCATTCTAACTAGACTTAACTCATCCTGAATAGTTGGTCACAACCCATGAAGATAATGAGCAACATTTTCCTTCTCAGGTTTTGCATGACCTGTTCTATTAAGGACTCGGTAGAATTCTTCTGTATACTCATGCACATATTTTTCTGCTTGCTTCAACCCTTGCATTTTCTTCAGCAGATCAAGCTCATAATTAATGGGAATGAATTGTCTCTTCAACTTCTCCACCATTCAGTCCCATCTTGTGATTTTCTCCTTTCCTCTTCTATTCCTCTTCGACTGAATCTCTTGCCACCAAATGTTTGCATGATCCTTCAGTTTTGCCTTCACAAATTTGACCTGATCTGGATCTTCGACATCTTCATACTTAAAATATTCTTCTATATCATTGACCCAGTTGATCAGCTCCTTTGGGTTAAGATTTCCTAAAAACATGGGAACTTCAATCTTGGGTCTCTTTCCAATCATGGGTCTCTTTCCAATCTTGGGTCTCTTTCCAATCTTGGAAATGGCCCTCAAAAGCCTATCCTCTTTAAGATCTCTTGGCACTTCTGGTGCTTCCTGGTCACCTTGTCCTTCTACTTCGAATTCCTCTTCACTTTCATCTTTAACTATAATATTCATTCCTTTACGCAACTCTTGCAATTCTTGCACTTGTTTCTAGAGGACTCTAAAACCCTCTTCTCTCACACCTGTAACTCTCCCACCATGATTTCTTCGTGGAGTCATTTTGGCTCTTATCACTCAAACCCACAACCACCATCCTAGTGTAAACTGCCTCACAGTCGGCGATCTGTATACATAGTTAGGAACTCTTTCTCTAATACCACTTGATGAAAGGTACTCCCCTTATTAACACAAACAAACATTAAAATTGAGAATGACAACGATTTGCAAAGACATGAAATGGGCATTCTATTATCCACCATGAAATAAAATTACAATATTCAGAAATATAACATGCACAACCACATGGGCATTTTATTACAATAATTTGCAAGCCATAGCCACCATATGCATATCACTGAACCACCCTAGACAACCCTACAAGCCTTCAATATATAGGCAATTTTAACTGCCCAAGAATATTCTAGAAATTAAACCCTAAAGTTTGGTGCCGACCATACCTAAGATATTATTATTCATTTTTATTACATTAGAATAGGCCCAAACAACTTCGGAACACAAAAATAAATTTTGAAGGAACTTTAACTTTTTTAATTTTAGGTAGCGCAACTTTTGGAAACCATAACTCATCACATGTTGACCCGGTGACCTATTGTAACCCCATTTTGTAAATGCCATGAAGTTCTCTACAACACTCAATTTATGAAAGCTCTAGTGAGCCAAGGTTTGGACCCCATTAGAGCCTTTAAAGCCTTCAAAACTGAGTTTGAAGTTTCTATACCCTGATGCCAATACCAAAAATATTCAACATCTACATAACTAGACTTGATCTTGCAATGAGAGTTTATTGGCAGACTGAAACAATCAAAGTGAACCTCCAGGGAAGAAAATAGATCATTCTAAGCTCAAATGAAAAACTTACTAAAAATAGTAAATTTCTAGAAATAGAAGCTCTACACAAGATAACCCTTATTGAAAAGAAACTAGAAAATATTTTTAGGTGATGCAAAATTGCTCTTCACCCAGGATGCTCCTACATCACATTATTTCTTGGAGAAGATATCCTAAGATTGGTCTAGTCCTATATTGTTCTTCTTGTTCTAATGGCCAGGTTGGTATGATTTGGCTTGCAATGGCGTTTCATGATCGATGATGCTAATTGGTGTATTGTTCGATGATCATATGCTCATGGCCAACCTCCTTGTGCAATCGTGCTTCATTAAATATCTATTTGGAGGTGTTCTCATGGATTTAGGTCCTAACCTATATGTTGTAATATGATTTCTTCTTGGAGAATATGATCTTTTATGGTCAACTTGTGTCTTGCGATCTTGTATATATTTGTAGTCTTGGGTCCTTAGTTAGAAGTTGAGCGGGTAGAGTAGTTTAATAGCTTAGCATCCAACATGGATTTGGATGTCTGATTGTAAGCAGACATGATGTTGTGGAATGTAAGTTGGCATGTAGTTGGGGATGTATGATGTAAATCTTTGATTCTGGATAAAAGAAGGGATGTGAGGCATTGTTATTGTTCATTATCGAGTTCTTAATGATCTTGTATTGATTGTTTCCATTGTGTTGACTCTTGGTGCATGGTTGTACCATCTCCATTGGGGAAACTCTAACTATGACTGCATCATATGTGTTGTTGTGCTAGTTACTTTCAATTATTTCATTTTTCAGCAAAGTTAAAATATGTTGTGGTCAAGTGCTTAAATGTTTAAAATTATTCAAGAGTATATTGATTCACCCCTCCTCTCTTAGTATACTGAATGTTCAATAATTGGTATAAGAGCTAGTTCCTTTGGAAGAGTCTAACTGCTCGAAGGAGATCCAGGAGGTTGAACATTTTTCATTGACAACCACCATGGATGAGACATAATTCATTTCTGTATATGAAGATCTGGAATCGGTTGAAGATGAAAACTATTGGTGTTTTGAAATGACTTATGCTTGAGAAAGCTACCAATATACCTATGGATAAATCTTCAAGGGTGGTCAACTCCAAGTATAATAAAACTAAGGTAATTGGACCAACTATAGGGACAAAACTTCCCTTTGCACTTCTGGCTCTCCAAGGCCAAGGTAGGTACACCTAATCTAGCTCAACTTATGACACTTTACAACTTTGTCTAGATTGAAAACAATAGAAAATGATAGGAAAATACTGAATGAAAACCACTCGCTCATTAATTATCCATATCATGAGGAGCATACAACAAATAACCATGAAACTTTGAAGGATTTTGGAGTTATTTTCTATTTATAGAATATAGTCAAACCCAAATAAACATATATCGATTGTAGAAATAATAATCTCTGGCTAGTGTTTTATCCATTGGGCAATATCCTTTAAGCATTTTCATAAATACAAAAATCAACTAATGTCAAAATTTCAAGCCAAAAATACAACTATCCCAAACCCATACTACTTATAAGATCCCAGTGCTTATCATAATGAATCCATGTTTTACTCAGAGCATTATTTAATTTTATCCTAGATCAAAACCTAGAAATAATAACATATACACAGATAAGCTCTATGCTAATGAATAAGAAAATTCATAACTCATGAGATGAACACTAAAGGAGAGATTGAAATTTGGATATTTGTATGGAGTGTAAAGAATCATACTTTTGTATACAAAATGCAATCAGATATATACCACTTCAATAAACTGCTACAAACCTTCAACCTTTATTTCTACTTTTGATACCTATCTATTACAATATGTTATATCCCTTGACTAAAAACTGTACAATGTCTTTTAACTACTCAATTTTCCAGCCCTTTCCAATGATCTTGGGAATCCTTTTATAGAGGAGGATTGCAACAAGATACAGGTCAACTGGACAAAGGAAAAAATATATGACTCATATAAAAGACAAACATACAAGAGAAGTAATAACCAATTTGTTACAAGAATCTCCCAAGTATTTTGTCATTTGACCGCACAACCCTTGCAACCACTTCAAACTTGTTATAAGTCCACCAAATGGAATTTTTTTCCTTTGTCCCTTGATGCAAATATATTTTGTATCCGCTGTGCATTTCAAAATGACAAGGGCACTGCCATCTATTAAAAAAAACATGAAATGTCTTTTCCTTCTTAGTCACCTGCACTAAACTTGTCCTTCCAAGATGTGAACACCTCGTCATTGGGCTAAGGTAAATTAATGACTTCATCTTTCTTGTTGTTCAACTCATCCCACTATGTCTTTATTTGTTCAACTTCCTTTTTCCAAAACCGAAAGAATGATTTGGAATTCTCGATTGTTTCCACAGTTTGAACAAACAAAAGTGTGCTTTCCAAGTTGATGATACTGTTAGTTCTGATTGAAAACTCCTCACCCATCTCCCTCATCCATCTGGCTTCCTTTTTTTAGTTTACCACCTTTTCTGAAAAGGCTAGGGAATATCTCAAAATGGGCTTTGATTACTCTTTCCTTAATGTCTTGGCCTTTTTCTGGACGATGATTCTTTTTATGTCCAAATCTAACAAGTCCTTGAGGAGTTTGTAAGTGTCCCTTATTTCAACATCAACATTTTTATCCTTTTTTTTTATAAAGAATAGAATAATTTCAGCTCATTTTTACTTCCTTTCCACTCTTGCACAATCTGCTCCAACCTAGCCTTGTCTTCTTCAAAAGAATCTAAAATAATCATGATATTTTTCCCGTTCACATAAATGGAAGCTGGCTCTATATTATCAACAAATGCATGATTGTACTTCTCACTTTGTCTTCATACTTTTGTTGCACCAATGATTGTGCACTATGAGATTTTGAGCTTTCTTCTTCCCAACTTCCTCTCACTTCTTCTAATCTCTTCATATTTGCTACCAATTTATCATTTTCATAATTTAGCTCTGCCTCTAAAATGGAACTAGATGGCATAGGGGAAGGAGGAAATTCAACAATGGGACTAGAAGATAATGGTTGGGAAGGATCTTGAGTAATCATCCTTTGAGGAGACGTCTAGAATAATTTTTGTCCTCTTAGCTGAGCAATTATCTTATCTTTCTCCATGGATTCCTTCTTTACATCATTCTATGCCTTAAGGAACATTTACATCTTGATCCTCATCTCCTGTTTATCTTTAGCATCACTCTCTGCCACCTTCATGTTAAATTTAGTAGATTCTAGAACTATGCTTGATGCTTCCACCCCTGTGGTTTTTGCAACCCTTCTCACCATCAAATTGCCTAAAAATCAACCTATGCAGTCTCATTCTCTTTTCTGCCTTCTTTTATCTTTAGTGACCACATAACCAGAGCAGCATGATCATCACTAAATTTGACCCCTTTGATTTCCTACTGAGCCTCTTCTAGGGTAGCATGCATGGTTTTTGTTTCCTTTCTAACAACATAAAAAACAATTGTGTTTGCAATTTCCCATTCTGGCAGAATGAGGACTCCTGCCTTTTCTGATTAATGCTCTTCCTTCTTTAGGGGTAATCTTACCAAACTTGTCTAACATTTCTTGTTTCAATTCTACCTTGATTTCATTGGTGTCTCTATCAGGCTGGTCCTCTTGTTTCTTCTGAAATTTCTCCTTGAATTCCTCAATATGAGTCCTCCATAAGAATTGAATAAATGCTCTAGCCTTCACAAAATTTTCATCTGATAAAAACTCATCACTAACCTATTTTGTAATGGGGTCTAATTCCTTCCTAGCAAACTCCAAAACTATCAGGTCCATCTCTACATGTTTAGGAGCCTTGGGCATCCCCTCTTGCATTTCTTAAGGTGTTAAAAAAATCTGCCTTGTGTTTCCCATTTGTAGCAATTGTTCTTCTACCCACTACTACATTTGGGGCCAAAATTCGACAGAAGTTTTCGACGTGTAACTTTTTCTTATGAATTTGGTGTTTTTTTTTTTGTAATAGGCCCCGATGATGTTGGTATTCTGATGGGTGTTTAATTGACCATCAGAATTCTGACAGATTCGGGGTATACATTAAAAAAAAGAAAAGTGAAACAACCTCATCATTTTTATTTTGATTGGAGAGCGGGAGAAAAGGAGCGACAACTGAGCGCGGGAGAAGGTATGTGATTTCTTCATCTTTTGAGCCTCTGGCATCATATTTGAATGCATTTCATTTTATTGTTGAGGGAGTTTCTCTCTGAAATGACCGCATTCTATTGGTGTCATGCCCTAGCCAGTGCTTTATCTCTATTATTTGATGTTATTGGTGCTTGTGCTCAAGGATATCG
>MU223251.1:144036-193627 GCA_018584345.1 Thuja plicata
TTGCTCATATTTCTAGGGATTTATATTGCTTTTTAGCTCTAATAGTTGTATTGTTATAATCTTTCATCTTGGAGTTTAAAATGGACTTTTCTTGAGCATATTAGATTAATTTCATTTGAATATTCCAATCTAGGTTATTTTTGTCACTGATTTATGCATAATGTGAGGGCATATTATTGCATTCCTCAAACTCTTCTTAAATAGGAAGCAATAGGTTGGTTTTAGCGATTAATGTCAAACCCTTGCTTTTTATGCTTTTTCACTAATATAACGACTTATTGAAGTGTTGTGTCATTCTCAATAAGTACATAAAATCACACACACATTTCTGGCGCCCACCGTGGGCCATAACCCACATTTTCCTTCATTTCTTAATCATTTTTGGCTAATTGGTGTTTTCAATTTTGTTAGTCCAAATCTTGATCTTTGTCCTTAGTGTTACTTTTTCAGAGTCACCTTGTTATTTTGTGTATCTCAAGCTGCCTAAGCACTCATGTTTAAAATCTCAATGAAAGATCTTCCCTATGTTCCATCATTGCTTGCTCAAGAGAGAAAATCCTTTTGCTAACGTATCTTTTGAACAGGTTTGAACAGGCTTGAACAAGTTGGAACACCTACGAACAACCTTGAACTCTATTCAAGGGTGTTCAAGGATGTTCAAGCTAGTTCATATTATTTATAAAGCAGAAGCGGGTGATTAGTGTTTTCACTAAAAGGAGGTATTTTGTGATCATAGGTTATAGAATCTTGGTCAATCTAGGGTGGAAGGTTATCGGTTAAATAATTTGGCTCTTTGTACCAAAGTGTTGGTGGGATATTAAGGAACAGGATTGAATGAGGGTGAACACATACAAACATCTTTGAACTCCATTCAAGAGTGTTCAAGAGGGTTCAAGGGTGTTCAAGGATGTTTAAAAAATGACATGTGGCATAAATCAAGGACAACCACCATATTTTTAGACATGGGTCCCACTCGGGTAAAGCTTTTAACGAAGAAGTCTTTCAGTGGCGGCTAAATCATGTCTGAGCTGTCGAATTAATGAGGAATTTGTGTGACATAAAAGTTTGTGCAAAGTGGCAGTAAATGATCGCGTGTGGGAACAGTCACTTCTCTCTTTGAGACATTATTGTCTTAATTATGGGTAGCTAATTACTCATTCAAGACGTTTCTTTTAAAAGCCCTCCTTGGCATTCATTATTTTTGAATTACTATTGTTCTCTATATGCGCAAAGAACGAAGGTAAGGGTTTTTCGGAGCTCTAGTTGCAGAATTCTCCTCAGAGATTAAGGTAAGTCAGGTTGTCACTCTTCTAGTGTTTAAATTTAAAAGCTGGTGAATTTTACGGGGGTTTCTGTAGCAATTTGTAGTCTGTTCTTGCAAAAATGAAGTCAGCATTTCATTTCTTTGGGAATGTGTCTAGTTTAGTCTGCGTAAATTCCATCGTAACAGACACAGACCTAGAAGGGTATGATATTGAAGGGATAGCTGATAGGGTTACTGGATGTGTTGAAGAAAATGTCCCTTCTATGGAAATTTTGAGTAGTGGGTTATGTATAGCCGCATGTTTCCCTCCTACAGTGGTTTGCCCTGAGCTTGTCCATAAATGTATTAAACATTACGACCAGTGAACTGAGTCAATTCTTAACAGAAATGGTGAAGTGTTGATGTCCGTAAATAGAGGAATTGTTGCCTCGACTTTCCAAATCCAAGAACAGACTTTTTCAGCTTTTTCTCCTGCCCAATCTCTAGTTAAGTTCAAGCCTAATGCTGATGTGAACCGTACGTCCATGGCTAAGTATTGGTTGATAAATGCCCAAAGAGGAGGTTCTTGTTTTCCCAAGAAGTTAAACAGAAATCACATGCATCCGCACATTAGTGATATCATGGTAATGCTGCACAGAGTTAGGGGGTCACTTGAGGCTTCTTTGTTTGTAGATTGGTTATTCTTCTATGTAGAAATTATTTTAGAGGGCAAGCATAAGCTAGATTAGGCTGAGTTAATTGCAGAATCCATGAGGGAACAGTTGAATAGTTCCAAGCATACTGGCTGTAGCTTTTCTATGTCTTCTTATCTCATGTATTGTCTAGCATGTAGTAGGATATGGAGTGGCATGGTTCATGAGCCTTGGATTAATGGCATGTGTGTGTTTGAATATTTCTCTATGCTTCATAAAGATAGTGTGATTCAGAATTACAGGAGAGTTCATGATACTTTTATGGGAAAGCTTTGCTTTGAAATGTCTGGAGATTCGGCCAGGAGGATGAGCTCAGAAGCTTAGCACTTTGTGACTAGGTTTGGGAGTTATTATATCCAATTACCTAAGTTCTCTTATTTAAGAACTGGTGGTTTTGAGGATGCCCCTACCAAATTTCCTCGATATGCATTTGACTATTTTATTTTTGCTGAAATCTGTAGACAACTTGCCATCATGCTAAAGTGTTTCCTTCCTGGAGACCGAGGTGAAAAAATATTCCCATTGCAGCTAGGGAAGCTTTCATGTCTAACCTTTGAAGATGCCATAAGTATCAGAAGTGACCCTGGTCATTTTGATTTCAAGTACTATACAAAAAGAACAGGCTTCAATAACAAAATTTTTGCTAGCGGTAGCCTGGGTTTAAGGTCTCACATGTTTCCAGTCCCCCATTTAGAGGATTTCTAGGAGGATTGTGTAAACAAATCTCAAGTTATGACCAGAAGCCATAGTAGACTCTGCATCTCTCAAATTCTATCCATGAGAATACAATTCAACATAGAGGGAGTAACAGATGATGGTTCTGATTTGATTGAACCTAATTTCAAAAGACTTCTCAATACTGAAGAGGTAGATTTTGATTGGTCAAAAGAGGAAGATGATGACATTCAAAGCATAACACAACATGTTCTCAAATTAACTGAGAAGTGGCTACAAGAAAAAAAAGAGCAGTCCAGTCCTAAAAAGACTGGAAATAAATCTTCAATTTTGTTTTCTTCCCCCTTTGTTTCTAACACGCCTAAAACATCTGATAATGTAGGTTCATCTGGTAAGCAGCAGAAGAAAGAATCTAAAAAGAAGTCTGTTGTGGAACTTTCATCTGTGGTTTCTCCTCAATGTATCACCAGGTCGCACTCCTGATCACAAAAGAAGGCAAAGATGACTCATGAACAGACGGAGACAGTTAATCTAGAAGATGACAAGTTTGAAGACTTGAATTATCAAATTGGTGATGATGACCGAATTGGGAAAGATCTTTTTGATCTTGAAGATGTAACCCTGGATTTAATGGACACTCCTATTAAAGTTGGTCCCCAATCGGCAACAACCAGTGACACACCTAAATGGTTGACTTCCTCAGTCAATAAAAAGCAGAGTCTGATTCCTGTGTCCATACCAGTGCAAGATATTGTGAGTAAGTATGCTAAGAAAACCCCTAAAGCCAAGAAGGTGAAAAGCACAGCGCACATGTTTGCTGATGCTAAGACTGAAAGTGGACGGCCAAGGTCGCTACTTATAGGCCTAAGGAAGAGAAGCCAGATGTGGCAGTTGAGGACTTTGAAGTTACCAAAATTGAGTTGGGAACAATGGACAGAGCTGGGAAAACCACTTATTCAAAGAAACAACCCAACAAATGCTGATTACATTGGTGTAGGATAGCAAAGAAAAGAAAGAATTGAAATAGACCATTGTTTCATTTTCTCAGTTTATTAACACATTTTGCAACTTTGATGCTACCCCATTGTCTCAGTCTTCTCAAGTTCAATCCCAATTCTGAAGAAAATAAGACTCTACTGAATCAAGTTCAAAGGGGATGAACTCTAGTTTCTTCAGTGGATGAATGGATGGCTCAAGTGCTAAATAATGGCAGACAGTATATTAAAGACTCTCATTCAATTCTTCATAACACTGAGACAACTATAGGGGAACTATAGGCTTAACGTCAAGTATGGGGCACAGATGAAGAAAAGTGGGTGTCAGAAATGACCAAATTTATGGAAATTGAAAGGCATGGCTTTAATAAATTCTATGCAGAAAAGTCACTGAAAGATGCCGAGGAGTCCTACTTCTTCATACTCAGAAAAAACATCAGCTGGCGTATTGCCCCGATAAGAAGTGCCATTATGGAGAATGAAGAATATGAAGCTGAAGCAGAGCAAATCCAAAAGGCTGCCCTAACAGAGTTGAAAGTGATTAATTTCACTTATACCTACCCCTCTATCTTCAGTGAACAAGAATTGAAAGGTGCTTTGGATGCTTTTGAATCAGCTATTAAAACTATCAGAGCCAAGATTCATCCCAAGGCCTCTAATTTGACCCAGATAGCAAGGATTGAATCCATGCTTTATTTGTGTGTTGATCAGTTATCTAATATTAATGATAGGGTGAAAAAGCTGAGCTGGAATAAAGACGCCTCCATGGCCCGAATAGTGAACTCTAAAATCTCACACCTGTCGCTTGCCAAGGAATTAGTTCAAGTGTACAAAGAATGGAAACTGACTCAATCGGTTACCGATGAAGAAGGGAGTCCAGCGACAAGTGAGGATCGTGCCTTAGATAAAGAGCCTGATTCTGCCATCTAGTTTCCTATTTTTACTATGTTATTATGCTAAACTTTAAGGACATGTGTCCTCTGACTGATGGATTAGTTACTTAACTGTTTCACCGAGAGGCCGTGTTTTTTGGGAGGCCTCTCAGTGCTCTATTGCTATTTATTATGACTACTAAAACTTTGAAAGGGTTCAGAAAAACTTTGATAGATAGATATAGTTTTGATAATTATAGTTTAGATGGTGAATGTTGTGAACAAAATTGATTTTTAGATAATTACCTGTGTAGTAATTTCTGAAGTATATGACAGGAAGATCAATGAATCTATGTTGTTTATGATTTTGAGCAAAGTGCCCTGTGTTGGCATATTGTTTGGCCTATTTTATATCTTAGTTAGCTGTTTCATGGTATCTAAATCTTGAATTTTATCTGTTATCTATTATCTACAGTCGAAGTTGTTTATGTTTTTCATGAAATGCCATTGTGGAAGTGACTCTGTTTCCTTCCTATTCATTACTTGGTTATATTTACTTCACAAGTTGTTTCGAAACATATCATCAAAGAATGATATTGTTTCCTTTATAAGCTTTTTGGTTAAAAGCTAACCGATTAAATTATTTTCTCATTTCATTGAATATCATATAAGGGAGCTGTACCTATTATAAAATTCAGAGGGAAGTGATTATAAAATACACTTACCCAACCGTTAGAAATAGTTTGTCTTTTAAGGGTGATAGAGAAAACTTAAAAGATTATTTGTAAAAAGACAAATCTGTTCACTAACAAGTTTACATGTCCAAAATTAGTTTTGGTCACAAAGGCTCGTATCTGGGGTATTTGATTGCAATGCAAGATATTTGATCACACCTCGGGTTTCAAGGATCACATTCGGGAAATCCTGGGTCATTTTTGGTGAATGCTCACATCTGGTATGCCTTCTGTCACATCTCGGGTAAAGGCTCACATCTGGTATTTTAAATCGCATCCTGGGTTTCTAGGCTCATATCTCACTTGTTAATTTGAACATCAAGTTGCCTAACCACTAATGTTTTGATCTATTGTGAATTCTTCCTTTACACAACCTAACTATTGCTTGTAGGTTGCTATCTAGAAGGTGGAAAGGCTTTTCCTAACTTGTGGTTTGCAGGTTTTTAGATTAGACTTGATAGATTAGCTTTGTTCCAAGCTTTATAACTTAAGAACACTTTCTAATCACTTGTTAAATCAATCATATTAGTATGCTCTTTTCCCTTGAGGAAAATCAGAGAGTCAAAATCGTGTTTAAAGTTTGAGAGGAATTTGGGGTAAATGAACAAAGTAGACAACTCATTGTTTAATTTCATTTTGGCAAAGTAATTGAACAAGCACAACATCTCATTTTTGGGCTAACTGAACAAGTGTCATTGTATAATTCCTTTGGATTGAAATTGAACAACACAAAGCACTAAAGATTGTGGGATAATTGAACATTCATTCTCTAAATTTTGGAGATAGTAATTAAACAAGCAAATCACCTAATTTTGGGGAAACTGAACAATCAAACTTTGCTTTCAAAGTACTATGTTTTCATAATTTAGGAATAACTAGATCAAGCTCAAACTTGCTTGGGGGAATGAACATTGATTGAAGCATTTTGGGAGAAAATGGCATGGACTAGGAGAGTATGCTCTTCTTCTTTCGAAGAATCAGAAATCTCAAAATCCTAAGCTTGCCAATCATTTGTATGCTTATTAAATAGTAGAGGGCCTACCAGTTGAGGAAAAAATCTCCCGGGAATGACCCAAGTGAGGATAGGTTTTACGCCAACCCTTCCAACTCACTATAAATAATTTATTCCTCATAGGCCAAAGCCTTGAAAGACGGAATCAATTTTTTTCTTTGAATTTTGACATCATTCTTTGGACATGCTTGGGTATGTGTAGAGTGGAGCCGCTTGAATCTTTCTTGTGAGACTACACCTATTTGAGTACTCATAGGACTATAAGCCTCAATTTTTCCTTGTGCAATTCTATGGGAGATAGTTTTGAACAGATTGCCCCCTCATAAACAATAAACTTTGTAGTCAAACTACCCATTTCATCCCCAAAAGGGTGATAATCCTTGTGCAAGGCAAAAAGTAATTGCCCCAAGATACTCGTCATATCTTTCCCTCACTTGCGTTTGGATTCGACTAATATGACATCATGACTAGAGCCATTGCGTGATTGGTGATGGCCATATTCTGATTAGCATTTGAGTGTGTACCTAAGTCTACGAGCAAGGATTTTCACCCTTTACTTAGAAAATAGTGCGTAAGGATGTGTTTGTTCGCCTCTAACAATGCAACAAATGCTTGAAGTGTCTAAAAATCCATTAAAAAGATAACATCATCAAACAAGCAATAAAATTCAATCCTTGGGCTATATGTATTTTTCACTCACTAGAGAGTCTTAGACAATAATCCAGAATCAAACAAACTTCACGTATTTCCAAGACAAATTTGACAAAGTTGACAAAATTAGACAGAATGACCGAGACTCATTTTTAGTCTATCCTGATTCGCATTAGGTTGTGCAAGATCACATCTGGTATTCTGAATCACACCTGGTATCCTAAATCACACATGGTCAGCATTGCATCATATCTAGGGAGAAAGGTCACATCCCATATTTCCTGGCTCACATTTAGTTCATCAGAGGCTTGCATCCTATATTTCTTAGCTCGTATGCAGAGGGTCGCATCTAGGATAGTAGGCACATGCAGATTTGTTTCTCAGAAAAATTTAGTAAAATTGGATACCCTTTTGGCTCTTTAGTCTGGTCCTGTTGCCTTTTTCTAGTCTCCCTGTTGCTGTTTCAATACTTTTTCAGACGTCTACCTTGCATGTCATGTTGGTCTCTCAAAATCAGTCTTAATATGTGTGGTCTATTCACTTTTTAGAACAAATTGATTCCTATCTCACTAACAGGGCATTCTAACCCTTTGACGCTGGAATTATTTACTTCCACCAAAACACAAACAACACTTCTACCTAGACACACTCACTTGGACCATTTGAGACTCTACTTGACACTATTGGGAAGCTTTGACAAAGTTGAGACACAACTTCATGGTTAACACAAGACATAATAAGTATTTCACTGATGAATCAAAAGTACCTCCTAAATTGCTACATTTTCAAAAAGGAGAGACATCTTGCAATCCTCTATTTGACATAGACTCATCCGCACCAAAAATGGATGCTGCTAGGAATGAATGGGATAATGCCTTCGAAGCATACAAACATGAGCAAGACCAATGAGATCGAGATGATGCTAGCGGTGGTGAAGAAGAACCACACCTCGACCACCCTTTGTTTGATCCATAAAGTGATGAAGACATTCCCAAAGAAGAGTACAATAGACTCAAACAAAGTAGGAAATTCCAAAGAATATTGGAAAAGATAATTGGTGAAGACAAATAGAAATAATTTCTCCATCTAGCATCCACTGGAGTAAAATTACCTAAAGATTATGATGTTGAACAACTAAAGGAAAAGGAGGTATCAACTTCTATCTCTATTCTCGCCAAACAACTAACCTTGATGCAAACTAAACTTGCAAATATCAAACAAGAGAAGGCTAAACCCAAGAAAAAATAATCTTTGGACTCCATTTGTCCATTTCCTTTTGACAAGAGTATTAATATGGTTCCATTTCCTACCAACATGGCAAGGCCAAAATATGACAAGTATACGGGAGAGACTGACCCACATGACCATGTAAGAGAGTTTTATGATCTAAGCATAGAGTACATGCATGGGCCTACATACTGAATGAGACTATTTCCAGGAAGCCTAGGCGAAAATGCTACAGAGTGGTTCTCTAAACTCACACCTAAGGTAAAATCTTTTGAGGAGTTAATTCAATGGTTTATTCAACATTACTCTTACAATATACAACATGATGTAACCATGATGGATCTGTGTAACACAAAGAAAAGAACCGACGAATCCTTTACACACTTTCTATAAAGGTGGAGGAAAATCTTTGCAAGGTATTCAAGAGCTATTCCCAAATCTGAAAAGATGGAAATCTTTGTTAATAATTTGATACCTAAATTGAACTATGCATTGCAAATGCACAATTCACCTAGCTTTGATAGGATGATCAAGAATGCCATATGTATTGAAGAAGTCATGGTTAAAAAGGGAGAAATCACTCTCCAATGTGATAACAAACCTACCAACTCCAACAACAAGCCTAAATGGTGGAAACAAAACAAAAATGTTGTTAACAATGGAGTGGTAGATGCATTTAATGCTAATCCTAAACCAACAGCGTTCAATCTAACGAATAACATGCAAGCAAGTAAAGATGCCAAGGTAACAACTACACTACCTAAAGAAAACAATGGGAACACTAAGAGTCAAACATGGACTTCCAAGCCTCAATGAACATTCACTCCTTTGGGAGATCCTCTTGAGACTGTTTTAAAGACACTCTTGGACAACAAAGTTCTCATGATCTCAGATTCAAAACCATGGGAACCAGAAGTCAAACCAAGATGGTGGGATGATAATTCTTATTGTATCTTTCACAAAAACAAGGGACACAAGACTAATAATTGTCTTAAACTCAAACATGTTGTACAAGACCTTATTGAAGGTGGTAAAATCAAGGTGGAAGGACACACCACTAATGAAGACCATACGACATTTAACAAACCATTCCCTAATTATGAGAAAGGGGAAGAATCTAAAGGAAAAGGAAATGAAGTAAACTACACCTACTCCAATAATGATAATGTGATCAACATGCTAGACATTAAAATAAAATCAATTAATGTGGTCACTATGAAAGGTGTTAAAGACACATCTTCCCAATCAAATGTAATAACATGAAGTCAAGCACAAGTCACAATCAAAGGACCTAATTCCTCATCAAAACTAGAAACAACTTCAAAGGTACCTATTGTTATGCCCTGCATACCCGTCCCTACATTTTGTGTGCAAAATGTTGGGTCCCCTCTTTTCGCTTTGGCTCTTGCCTTGTCTTCTAATTTCTTTGTTTCCTTCTCTGGGATTTCCCTCCCGCGAGGTCTATTTTCTTTCTGCTTTTGTCTTTTGTGCCTCCAGGACCCATCCTAGAGTTTTTTGTTCTTTCTAGAACCGTATTCTGGACTCTGGGATTCTCTGCCACGATGTCTTCTTCCCACAAGAAGGTATGGTCGCATGAAATCCTCAGGCCCAACGTCCAGAGGTTTGCCTATTCCAGAGTTTGCAGAGAAGAGGGTAAATTTCTTTTACCTTTGGTATAAATAGAAATTACATACCAATTTTACAGTCATCGTGATTTAAAACACTTGTGCATTCAGAGCAAATCAAAATGAATTAAGGCAATTTTTAACTGCTTTTGCTCCCGTGTTTAGTGGCTGATTACCACTAGGTTTGTGGTGATTGTTCATGGTAATCCTTAAGGTTAGCTTGTTGCATAGTGCTCCTGGTGCCCTTCTCTCCTTGCTTTCCTCCGTGCTTCCAGGTAGGTTCTCTGGTTTTTACTTTTTTCACTCTTTCTGGTTTTGGTTTTCATTTCATTTTCTCTGGTTTGACGTTTCTATTTTCTGTGTTTCGCTTCTGGTTTTGTCTCCCGTTGGTGGGTTGGCTCTGCCAGAGGGTTGTCTACCCTTTGTGCAGTTGTAAGTTAGTGTTTATAGTGTACATTATCTAGGGTAAGCCTTAGGCCCGTGTAAATGTGTCTGGTCATGTAAATGCTGTGTGAATTTGTAAAAAGCTTGTATATACACTGTATTTTGCTATGTATATGTTTTAGCCTTTTTCCCTCTATGTTTTCATGTATATATCAAATGTATATCCTTCTATTTTGGGTCAAGCTTGCTGTGCTTTTGTCCATGTTTCCCCAAAAATGAGAACTCACCCTGCACGGCAGAATACCACCTGGTTGGAACTAGGCTCTTGGCTAGTTTCAACCATGGCAGTTTCTCTCTCCACCGTCGAATCAATCTTCATGGCGCATTTATTTCCCATGCATGAATTTAAGTTCCACCAAGTGGCTCTCATCTCATGCATGTTTAGACAGTTGGTGTCATCGTCACCATAAATCCCATTTATTGCATGACCATGTGATGCCCATGTAAGCCTGACAAATCATCTTCTGGTCATGTCTCCCAATGGTTAGTTTTTTGGACTCCGGGCCCTATGTCCTTGCCCAGCCTATATCTTACTTCCATCAAACATGTTGAAAATCCCCAGGCCTGGATAGTGGTTGAATACCCAAGTTGACATCCTATGCATATCTTTTTGGATTTTGACGTAAACTAACTTTTTAGATGAAGTACGCAATGTGGTGGTAAGTTCTATGGAATCTAGAGTAGCATTTTATCTTATGAAAATTTTGACGGTCGCCTTACCTTGTAGGTTTTCAAAAATCACACTTTCACTATGTCAGAGGCATCTACATCCTCTCCACTCGGGAGTCTAGATCTCCCCACCACGACAGTCACCAGGGAAGCCATCAGGTCTAAGAATGAGAGGGCCCTGGAAAAGCTTCCCCTCAGCATGAAATATTTGAAGGAAAATACCCTTATAGGATCAAAAATTGAATCCAAGATTCAGTTGATCACTGACACCAGTGTCAAAATGTGGGCAGAAATGCAGGCCCTGGTCAAAATGATGTTCATCCAACAAATGATCGGGGACCAGTTGGCCATCAATGTTGGAGAATCTGGGATTCTAAAGGCCGCTTGCTTCCCATGTTTAGTGCAAGCCCCAGAACTCATTCTCACCCTTGTAGCACACTACAACTCCTCCATCCAGGCCATCATGCTTGTCGCCCCGGTCCCAACCGGATATCCTACACCCATGGTCTCCCTAGACACTACAAATTTTTGGGTAGGTTTGGGGATCCCTCAATTTGACAAAGCAACCATCATCACCTGATCTAATGCCTTGGGACAATTTCAGTAGCTAGAGGTTATGACCCAATAGTATTTGAACAATAAGTGGCTGAAGACCCCAAAGAAAGATTCCAAAAGAATGAAGCTGGAAATCCCCAGATCCAAATTCAAGGAAAGTATCCCGATGGGGATCATAGCATTATGTAGGATCTTTGGGAAACCCCATGCCCGAGAATTCTTGTGATAGATGTATTACTTCCTATTAGGCATCTCCACTGGAAAAAAATATTTTGATTGGGCCACCATCATTTCGAATCATGTGGACTCCCAGTTCCTTCAAGTGGCCTGAACCTCTAAATTCTATATGATGTCCTATGTTCTCTGGGCCCTAGTAAAATAATGCCCTGTCACAAATGGGCTACTCACATTAGGTGTACTTGGGGTTGGCTTGGGCCAAAAGGCTCCTTGGAATTATTTCCTGCAAATCCAATGGGAGGCTAGCTTCCTCAGCGTTTACCGAGTGGACGATGCCTTCATCTACTGCAATCTTCTTACACCTACCCGGGATGTCGGGTACTGCCTCTCCAAGGAGGTAATGGATTTGGTCAGAAGTTATGGCCACTACTATATCTAGTTCCAACAACATACTTATATTTGGGTAACCGACTTCTTCGGGAAACCCTATTTGTTGCCCAAGAATTGTGGGAACAAAATAATTCTTTTGGAATACTACCGACAGATTTTGGAACTGCATGCTCTCTACAATATGAAGAAGGTGGTCAATGTCCCATTCCCAGTCACATGTGGGAATTAATCATGTAGTCTGGCCACAACCAAGGAGGCGGACAATGAGCTTAAAATCTTGGGCTTAACAGAATTCTATCTGGAGCAGAAGAACTTTGATCCGCTAGGTAAAATAGCAATGACACTTCCCCAGGCATTAGAGCCCCATATATTCCACATGGAGGACTTCTAGGAATATTTCCAAGATGATTTTGAAGTCCAAAGCCGGCACTTCATCTAGATGACAATGGGGATGACGGAAAGGTTAAAGCTTCAGAAATTCTCGGGTGACTTTTCAGACACCGGATCCACAATAGACCCTCAGTACAAAGAGAAGGGAATAGACAAGATGGCTCTCCCTCTGGTAGATTGGAACACTTAGGAGGGGCCAACTATTGAGGATATCACTCGTGACGTGGTCAAATGTAGCCACGCTTATTTCAAAAGGGCGTGCCTAGGGAGTACATGCAAAGTTGGCCCGACAATGCGAGGCCTAACCTCTGGGGCCGGAACTTCTTCGCAGGGAGAGGATAAAGGAAAAATAATAATGGGGACCCCATCGCAAACCCCATCTACCATAGTTAAAGAAGAGAAAATACAAAAAACATTGGAGGTCTCCCAACATTTGAAAGACAAACTAATCACACGGTTGGCCAGCCTGGTACTCATGATTGGGCCCGTTCATCCTCCCTCTTCCCCTTCACTGGCAGCATTGATGGTCTGAGCAACAGGAGCCAGAGTGGAAGAGGAGCAGGAAACTCTAATGGATGCAGGGCCCCCTTTGGTAACCAGGAGAAAGAAAAAGAAGATTGACTCTCAACCAAGGGTGGGGCTAAAACTTGGGATGCCAAGCATCCAAGAAGTACAAATTGTTTCTTCTGACTCCCCGAAGCCAGAAAAAGAGCCTAAGGATATCCTAGAGAACCCCTGTCCCTGTGATGAATTTGATGATTTATTCAAAATTGATGAATTTGGAAACTTGCAGGGGGATATCATAAGGTCAGGGGAAGAAATTGCTGCATAGGATGAACTCCCAGAGAAAGAGCCTGCACAAGAGCAGGAAGCTCGGGCATAAGAAGAAAAGGGACAAGAACAAGTGGGTATCTTTGTAGTCCTAGAGATATAGATTATAGGGACTGAGGAGGGTGGACATACACAAGATGAGCAAATGGCATCGGTTGGGGAAACCAGACCCACAGGAATAATCATGACCCCAACTGCCATGCTCCAAACACCACCTCTAAAAGAAAGATTTGGGGAAGTGATCACAGTGGCCCAAATGTTGAATCTTGGCTTGACGCCTCCCCCACCTCCAGAGAATATACTAGTTGAAGAGAACATCCCAACAATAGAGGCTGATGAACAACAAAAGGATAAGGAGAAGAACCCTAGGGAAGTAAATGATGATCCTAACATCGTCAAGGATGTAGACATCAGTGTGAAAGATACAAGTACCACCAGAGTAAGTATCGCCGGTGAACCTAAAGATATAGGGAAGGAGTCAGAAATGGCTCACACTGTCGAAGGGGCACAACAAGATCCCGAGGAGAAATTACAAGAACAAATTTTGGCTGCTAAGCCACCCCTACCACCACAATGGTTGGTGGAGTATCGTAAGAGGAAGGCCCCGACAACACCCAAGGCCCATCTCTCCTTGGCAGAGATGATGGCGCAAATGTAAAACCCTCCCAAGACTAAGAAATCCCAGATAGTTCATACTCTTCAGACTGGATCAGGCGGAGATACAGTTACGGTAATTACGACACCTTCCCTAGGTGTAGATGAAGTAATGACTAAGGCTGACAAGTACTCAATCACCGAGGTATCACTGGGGAAGAGAGGGAAATAGGGAAAACTTGACATGTTGAAAGAAGCGACCAAGGCGGTGGAGGCTCACTATGAAAAGGAGGCCCAAAAATTTAGGGCAAAAAAGGAAAAGAATGATAATCTCATGGGGTTGCTGACGGAGCTTGCGCAGCCTCTTACTACCATTCCCCTAGGTGCCTTTGCATCTGACACACCGCTCCCTTAGAGTGACATAGATTCATTAAGGGAAATGAAAAGAAAATCCCAGGCAGTGGATGAGTGGGTTACAGAATAGGTGGGAAACGTCTGACGTTTCTTAGCATCCACACTCCTAGACTTGTATGCATCCAATAATACTCTACATCGGGCCAAAACTACTATCTCCATCTGGGAGGGAGAAATAAAAAATTACGAGGCATGTAAAGCCGAGATAGTAGAGCTCATCGACATTGGAGAAGAAATTGTCTCCAAGGCCAAAATTTTAGGAGAGGAGTCTTTTGACTTTGTCTAGACCCAACACTCTAGACATGACCTCACGTTGGAGGTAATCAAGCAACTGGTAAGGGCTATGCGTGACAAAGTCTAGGAAGTTCAATATTCTTTCAATTTATACAAGTCATTCATCTCTAAGGTCTCTGGAGCTGATCCCTTCAGCATTAAAACATGCACTCTGGAGGAATATGTCCTGGGAAAGTTTGACGAGCTGATGGAGTCTCGGTATGGATCCCCAGAGGGAATGGATGGAGAAAAAATGTCAAGGCTCACTCACATGGTGCTTCAAAGTCAAGATGTGACCAAGATGGCCGTAGAGTTCAAGAAAAATGTTCCAGATTTTGATGAGCAATTAGAGGTGGCCAAATACTGACGGGCTGGCCTTAAGAACATAAATGAAGACATAATTGTCTGGCTCCTGCAGACATTCAATGATACTAAAGAACAATGAAGTCCTCCAGACTCTGGAGATGATCATCAAGAGATGTAATTTTTGTATTTATTCATTCTTTGGGGTGTGAGCTCCCAGATCTTGGAGTCCCGGATATAGTTTTATTTTTGAATTCTTTAAAGTGACCCGTGTCCTAGTTCCCAAGGCTGACCGATCACTTTCAAGGCAGTCAATAAAAGGTTTCAGAGAATAGATAACCACAACAAGGCACGTCAGCTCAATAAGAGGGTTCTGACAGATGGTCTTCCCAAGGCACCGCTTCAACATTACACCTGGCACATCGAAGATAGGGTACCACTTTCCCATTTATGAGGTATGTAGCCTCGATCCCCAGGGGATTGGATTTCTTCTTTCTCCTCCTGACTCTCTTCTCAAAGCTGATTCTTCCACTCCTCTTTTCTTGTCTTCTTCTTCTGACATGATAGGCCTTTTTCTGTCTTGAGGTCTTTTGTAGTGTGGTGCAGGTAGTATCGGCCATCAAAAAATAGTATTATATTATAAGGTGTAAAATAATTTAGGTTAAGTTTTACGTCAAGTCTTGTGTATAAATAATAAGTTTGACCTCATTCCAAGGGTCAACGAAATTGATGATTTTGCAGTCCACAACTAATAGCATTTTAGTTTTCTCAGTTCTTAGTTGTAGAGCTCAATGCTGTTATGCCCTGCATCCCCGTCCCTTTTTTTTGCTTTCTGTTTTGGGCTCTTTCCCTTCTCTCTTCCTTTGTTTCTCTATTTTCCTTCCCGTGGTGTTGGTCTTGTTTTTTCTTTTGTTTTTGTCCCTCATGTCTCTAGGACCTAGTCCTGGAGTTTGTCATTCTTTATCCAGGAGCGGGATTCTGAACTCTGGGATTCTTTGCTACGATGTCTTCTTTCCGTAAGGAGATATGGTCGCACGGAATCCCCAGGCTTGGAGTTCAGAATTCGGCTTGATTCCAGAGTTTGTGGAATGAAAGATAACTTGCTTTTACCTCGAGTATAAATAGAAATCACCTGTCATTTTCACAATTACCACAATTAAAACACTTAAGAAATTTGAGCAAATTTCAAAGCGATATCACAACAATTTGAGCAGAGTCTAGTGCGAGCTATTTCCAAACTATTCTAAATAATTGCGAGTGGCTTCTGGTGTTGAGTGGTGATCCTTTGAAGGTTGAAGTTGTTGCAGAATGTTCATGGCCACCTTTTCTTCCTTCCTTTCTTTGGTTTCTAGGTGGGTGTTCCTGGTTCTTCCATTTTTTTGCTTTTCTTTATTTTTGCTTCATTTTTTTTGTTCGGTTTTTGTTTGTCTTGCGCTTTCCTTTTTACACTTCTTCATCTAGTTTTGCCGCCCGTTGGTGGGTCGGCTCTGCCAGAGGGTTGTCCACCCTCTATGCAGATGTAGCATATTCTGTAGATAATGTAAATAATGTATATACTTGTACATTTTTGTGCATTTTTTTTTGGGTAGCAGCTCTGCATTTCATGTATATATGTACATTTGATGTATATTAATGTGTATCCTTCTATTCTACATGTATATACCTTTTAGCCTTAATGTATATATGTTGTATATTTCATGTATATCCACCTAGTTTTGTAGCTAGCTCATCGTGCTTCCCCTATTGTCATTCCCAAATTTGCAAGCTCGTTCCAGGCAGGATACCACCTGGTTGAAACTCAGCTCTTGACTGGTTTCAACCAGGTAGTTTTCTCTCTCCTCATAAACTTGCCTTAATGACTGTCCCATGTATGCATTCAAAACTGTCTAAAAGGCCTTCTCTTTTCATGCATTCGGATAGTTGGCTCCGCCGCTGTCGCCATAACTTCCATTTATTGCCTAGCCATGTGACGTCCACGTGGGTCTGACAACTCACTTTTTGTGCACTTCTAATAGTTAGTTTTATAGACTCCGGGTCTCCTACCCTCACTCAACCCATGTCTTACTTTTGCTAAGTATGGTGAGACCCCCAGGCTCGGATATTGGTTAAATTTCCAAGTTTCCAAAATATATATACTTTCTGGGATTTTTGAACTAAACTAACTTTTCAGGGAAAATAGGCACTGTGGTGGTAAGATCTCTGGATCCCAGAGTATTATTTATTTTTACATTCTAACGGTCACCTTATCTTGCAGGTTTCCAGAGCAATTCACTTCCATCATGTCTGAGGCTTCCACATCTTCACCACCCGGGAGTTTAGAACTTCCTTTTGCGGCCGTCACCAGGGCAGCTGTAAAATCCAAAATGGAGAGGGCCTTAAAAAATTGCCCCTCAGCCTAAAATACATGAAAGATAATGCCATTGTGGGGTCAAAGATTGATTCCAAAGTGTAGTTCATTACATTCAGTGACATGCTGGGGATCAACTGGCGATCAACGTTGGGGATTCCAGAATCCTCAGGGCCACCTATTTTCTGTGCTTAGTACAGTCTTCGGAGTTAATTCTCACACTTGCAGCACACTACAACTCTTTTGTTCGGGTCTTCATGCTTGCAACCCTAGAACCCACCGGGTATCCTACCCCTATGGTGTCTCTCGATGCCGCTACTTTCTAGATGGACTTGGGGATCCCCCAATTCAATAAACCAGATATGGTCACCAGAGTAGATGCCTTAGCACAGTTCAAATAGCTGGAGGAAGTAGCCCGGATATACATGAACAACCACTGGTTCAAGACCCCAAAGAGGGATCCAAAGAGAATGAAGCTAGAACTCCCCCGGTCTGAATTTAAAGAAAGTATCTAGATGGGGATAATAGCACTATACTGGGTCTTCGGGCAACCCCATGCCCAAGAATTCTCAGCATGGATATACTATTTCCTACTTGGCATCTCCACCAAGGGAGAATATTTTGATTGGGATGCCATCATCTCCAACCACGTAGATTCTCAATTTCTGTAGCTGGTCCAAAAGCAAAAGTTTCATATGACTTCCTATGTTCTCTGGGCCCTAGCACAACAACATCCCACCACCAATAGATTACTTACAATGGGCGTACTCAAGATTGGCCCAGGTCAGAAGGCTCCCTAGGACTATTTCCCACAAATCCAATGGGAGGCCAGTTTCCCCAGTTTCTGCCGTGTGAATGATGCCTTTATTTATTACAACCTGCTCACACCTACCTAGGATGCAGGATACCACCTATCCACAGAGGCAATGAATTTGGTCAGAAGTTACGACCATTATTATATACAGTTCCAGCAACATACATACATAAGGGTAACTGGCTTCTCTGAAAAACCTTACTTGTTACCCAAGCATTGTGGGAACAAGATAATTCTTTTGGAATATTGCAGACAAATAATAGAGATGCATGACTTCTACACCTTGAAGAAGGTAACAAAAATCCCATTCCCAATTACTTGTGGGAATTACTCATGCAGTCTGGCCATGGCCAAGGAAGCAGACAATGAGCTCAAAAGCTATAACTTAGTAGAATTCTACTTGGCGCGGAAGCATTTTGATCCACACGGCAAAATTGTGTGGGCACTTCCCTGGGCATTAGAGCCCCACCAATACCACATGGAAGACTTCTGGAAAGATTTCCAGGATGACATGGAAGTCCGGAGCTGACATTATGTCTGGATGACCATGGGAATGATGGAAAGGTTAAAGCTCCAGAGATTTCCAGAAGATTTCTTAGACTCCAGATCCAAAATAGATCCCCAATACAAAGCAAAGGGGATTGATAAGTTGGCCCTCCCACCAGTAGACTGGAATGCCCAGGAGGGGCCCACCATTGAAGAGTTCACCCACAATGTGGTCGAACATAGCCACACCTACTTTAAGAAGGTGTGCCCTGGGAGTGTCTGCAGGGCTGCCTAGCCGGTACAAAAGTTAACCCTGAGAGCCAAAAATTCCTTGGAGAGAGAAGATAGGGGAAAAGGAATAATGTAGACTCCAACTGAGCAAGAGGTCCCCATAAAGGAGAAACTGCAACAATCACTGGTAGCTTCTCAGCAAATGAAAGATAAATTAATCACGCGGTTGACAACTCCGGTGCTCATGGCTGAACCCATCCGTCCGCCTTCTTCACCTTCTCTAGTAGCACTGATGGTGAGGGAAACAAGGGTGGATCTAGAGGAAGAACATGTCCTAAGGGAAGCAGGGCCACCTTTGGTCACTAGGAGGAAGAAGAGGCTTAATATGAAGCCTAAAAGGGAGCCAGAGTTGGGGATGCCTCAGATCCCACAAGTTGAAATCCTTTCTTCAAACTCCCTGGAGCCAGAGAGGGAATCATAACCTGCTGATGTCCCAGCCAATCCTCCCCTACAGGATGAATTTGATGATGTTTTTACAACCGATGAGTTTAGAAATTTGTAGGGGGACATTGAGCAGGCTGAGGTTGAAATCCCAGAACAAGAGGAAGCTCTAGAACAGGAACCTTCCTAGGAATAGGAGGAGCAAGAAGAACAAGAGGAAGAGGAAGAACAAGAAATTGCCTCCAAAGTCCCAGAGATATAGGATACGGGAGTGGACCAACAAAAGAAAAGTGAATAAATGGCATCAGCTGGGGGAACCAGACCTTTAGGAGCAATCGTAACCTTAGCTGCCATGTTCCAAACACCACTCCCAGAGGTGACATTTAGGGAGGTGATCACTGTGGCTCAAACACTTAATCTTGGCCCATTACCTCACCCATTACCAAAAGATGTTCTGATGGAAGAGGACATCCCAGCAACAGAGGCTGAGGAAGAAGAGGAACAACAAGACAAAGAAAACCCCAGGGTGACAAATGAAGACCCAGACATGGCCAAAGATGTAGATGCTGGGGCAAAAGATACAGATACCACTAAAGCAAATACTTCCAGTGAGAAAGAAGATAGAGGAAAGGAGTTGGGGGAGGATCATAATACTGAAGAGGCACAATAGGATGTTAGGGAGAAGTCGCAGTAGCACACTTTGGCTAACAAGCCACCCCTACCACCCCCATGGTTAATAGAAACCTGGAAAAGAAAGGCACCTCTAGCAATGCCTTGAGCCCACCTTTCCTTAGCAGAGATGATGGCCCAGGCACAAAACCCACCAAAGGCCAAGAAAGCCCAGACAATCCACACCCTTTGGACTAAGTTGGGCGGAGAGACAGTCACAGTGATAGCGACACCTTCCCCAGATGCAGACAAAGCAATGACAAAGGCCAAATATTATAACATCACAGAGATATCACCGGGGAAGAGAGGAAAACAAGGTGAGGTAGACATGTTAAAAGAGGCGGCTAGGGCAGTGGAGGCTCATTATGAGAAAGAAGCTCAAGGAAGAAAAGGAGAAAAATGCAAACCTTATGGGCTTGCTAATTGAGCTAGCCTGACCTATCAGCATTATTCCTCTGGGGGCCTCTACATCAGATATACCACTTCCACAAATCGATGTAGATTCATTGCAGGCGATGATGAAGAAAGCCCAAGCGGTTGATGAATGGGTTGCCCTACAAGTGGGAAATGTTTGGAATTTCCTGGTATCCACCCTCCTAGATCTATATGTAGCCTGACACGTCTTACACCAGACTGAGACCATCATCAACATATGGGAGGGGGATATCAAAAATTATGAGGCATGGAAAGTGGAGCTAGAACTCCTCAGCCTCGGAGAGGAAATCATCTCTGAATCCAGAATTTTGCGGGAGGATTCATTTAATTTTGTGACAACCCAACACTCCAGAATTGACCTCACATTGGGGGTAATCAAGCAACTGGTGGGGACTCTGTGGGAGAAAATCAATGCAGTACAATATTCTTTTAATTTATACAAGTCTTTTGTCATGAAGGTTTCCAGAGCTGATCCATTTAGCACTGACACTTGCACACTAGAGGAGTACATCCTGGGGAAGTTCAATGAGCTAATGGAATCAAGGTATTAATCGCCGGAGGGAGTAGATGGTGCCCAAATGATGAGAATCACTTGTATGGTACTCAGTGGCCATGAGGTGACAAAAATGGCCGATGAGTTTAAGGGAAATGTTTCAGACCTGGGGGAACAAATTGAGGTGGTCAAGTACCGGTGGGCTAGCCTTAAAGAAGTTGATGAAGATGGAATCTCCCATCTCCTCCAGACCTTCAATGAAAATAAGCAACAATAAATATTCTCCATGGGCCAAAGAAAACCTAAGTCTTTTTGTATTCTTTATTATTTTTGGAATGTAAGTTCCTGGATCCTGGAGTCCTGGATCCTATATTTTGTATTCTTTCAGTGACCCATGTCTCGGTCCCCAAGGCCGACCAGTCACTTTCAAGCAGTTAATAAAGGTTGCTAGAAAGTGGGTAGCAGTTAATAAAGGTTGTTAAAGGTTGT
Organism: Thuja plicata; assembly: GCA_018584345.1. NCBI lineage: Eukaryota > Viridiplantae > Streptophyta > Pinopsida > Cupressales > Cupressaceae > Thuja > Thuja plicata. The sequence goes on from MU223251.1 coordinate 165,229, forward strand.
CAGAAGGTAGATAGCTACATCAAGGCATGTCAGATCAACAAGAGGTTTTTCTGACATGATCCTCCCAAGGTGCCTCTTCAATGTTACACTTGGCACATCGAAGACAGGGTGCCAATTTTCCCATTTATGAGGCATGTAGCCTCGTTCCCCGGGGGATTGATTTTCCTTTTTCTTCTTCTTATCTCCCTTCTCAAGCCGATTCTTCTACTTCACATCTCAAACTTTTCTTCTGACATGACATGCCTATTCCGTCTCTAGGTCTTTTGTAGAGTGGTGCAGGTAGTACCGGCCACCGGATAATATATTCTATTGAACAGTGTAACATAAATTAGGGTTAGGGTTAGATGTAAACATGTATAAATAGTAAGTCCAGCCCCATTCCAAGGGTCGGTGAAATTGATGATTTTATAGCCCATAGTAATAGAAAAGCAGTATTTTCATTTCTCAGTTGCAGAGCTCAATGCTCCTTAGTCTTTAAGCTTTCAATAGTTAGATGCTCCCTTGGAGCCACCATTGTACTACGCACCAGTGCTTACTGTAAGGAATATTAATGAAGGAGGAAGAGTTCTTGCAATGATGTTGTTGGCATTCTATCTCCTGAGTTAATGGTATTTTATGCTTTTCTGTTCTTCATGTCCTTTGCTTTGATGCTTAAAGTAGATTAACGACCTCCTTTCCTTTTCTACTGATGAAATATGAACTGATGGTTGTATGTTTCTTTAGTATTTAGTATAGTGTGTGTTAGGGCATTGTTGATGTTTTGAATATTAAGTATAACTATAGATAGATGAATTATTTCTAACCTTGCAGTATTTTTTTTCAGTTTATTTGTTAAGTGTGAGAATGCTTGGAGAAACCCCACCTTCCTGAATCCCCAGAGAGAACGAGTTGAAGAAACTAGCTATCTGCCTCAAAAATAGTCACATCTCCCAATTGAGCCCCACATTGTTGAGACCTGACTCTCAGGTGCTTGGAGGCCCGGGGAAACTCATTTCCCTAGATAACCTTTACAAGCGAAGTTGGCCGGTACCCGGTGACAACTTACATCTACTGGCAAACTGGGTCACCTAAGTCCCATCAATAGAAATTGGCGCTAGAAGGAGGGCATGAACTCATCCCCCTCTTGAGATTCTAAGTTTATACCTCTTTCTCCAAGCCATAGTTTTAGGAATCAAGCCTTCAATGGGATTGGGTCTTTCTCCCCAACAAAATTTGAAAGAATCCTTAGATCAGCCCCAAACCCTGGAAGATTTGTCAAACTTGAGTCTCCTACTCGAAAGAAACAGACCCCAAAAACCACACCAGACACTATTGTCTGGGGGTCTAGTATACCTCAGAGTATCCAGATTTCTCAGACAATCCCAAAAACCAGCACTCAAACTGCTCAAAATCTAGTTCCCCAAATGTCTGCATACTTTGGTAACATCGGGTCCCCTATGGGAACTTTTCTGGGAGCAGCCAATGAATTACCCTCACACCCAGAGAAGATTTGCCCGCGATATGAGCACTTAGGCTCACAAACCACAGAAGAACACTTACAGGCATACAAAGATGCCATGAAATGACACCGGATCCAACATGAAGATGTTGTGACCCAGATGTTTCCTTTGTCCTTGGGATAGGGTGAATTGAACTGGTACCTCAACCTTCCCACCAACTCCATCAATAGCTGGCAGGACATGGATGATGCCTTCCTAGCTACCTTTTGTGTACATGTGGACCTAGCTTGGTCCCATAGCCAGTTCATTTCCATCAAAAAGGAACCCAATGAACCCCTTAAGCATTCAATCATCAGTTCCAGTGCATCTTGAAGCAGTGCATAGGCCCTTTCATTCCATCCCTGGAAGTAAACATACAGACCTATCTCAACATGATGGACCCCTTCATTGCCACTCTCCTCTGGAGAGCAACCATCTTGGGTGACTAGGATACTTTGGAAAAGGTTTACAACCTAGCCTTAGAACTATCCCATGGCCTCAACAAGTCCCTGGGCGGGATTGGACAGAGCACACATTTCAACATGATCCCCCGCCATCGCCGATAGACCAGCAGGCCCGGTATGTTTATCCATAACAGACTCAGTCAATACCAGGTCTAGAAGCATTCCCTTGGAACCAACCATAGCAGACACATCAATCATAGACACAATCACCTGGAGCACCCTTCTTTTAGTCATCCGCGGCTGGAGGATTGCTGCCCTTGACTCTGGTGAATACTGCTGCCTTCCCAGGAAACCAACAACAACAACCGTCACACTGTGACACAAACATTCAACTGACTACCAAGGTTGAATTCCTCTGGTGAATGTTGTCCACCCTGACTGTGGACATGGGTCAGCTGAAGGCAGGGTCTTACGCACCCCAGAATTTTAATTCCCAAAGAGGGAATGTTTTCTCCGGCCGACAAAATAATAATGTCAGAGAAAGAAACTTCAACAATGGGCCTCAGCCCAACCAACAACAATGGAACAACAATGCAAACATTGGAGGTCTGCCTCCAAACCAAAATACCAACCAAAATGGTGCTGGACCATCACATTTCACCCCATTTGTAGACTTCCAACCCATGACCAATTGGTGTAGATTGCACGATACAGGCTCCCACAACGAGGTAAACTGTGCCACACTGGAGAAAGTCATCATGATCTCCTAGCTGGATAGAAAATAATCGCATGATGCTGCTCCCCCAGAGCCTCCTATGTAGGAGTCAACTCACAGTGCATTCACCTATGAGACCATCTTCTTCGGATCCTCCGGAGAAGATGAAGAAGAATCTGAATTGCAGGGATTCTTTGATGAATCAATTTCAACCTTTGAGGCCACTGCCTTCACCAACCCACGGGCTCCTTACAACACTTGGAGATAGGCTGGTAAAGGACCAATTTACATGCCAACACCTCCTACCAAGGACACTCCTCCCCAGGATAATACAACCAATCGACCAGTCCCTCTAAAAGGTTCTAGCTCTAACCAAGCAAAAGACCCGACCGAGGGAAGCCACCAATTCTTGGGAGGAAGGTTCGACATCACAAAGGTGTTAGAACAAACTATCACCTCCATGACCATGATGGAGGTTTTTCTAAACTATCCTGAGTAGAAGAAGTCTCTTCTGAAGCTCTTGGGAAACCCAAAAATTATTAGTCACCTGCCCAAGACTGTCTCTTTTGAGGATGCCAACATGGCTATCTTCCGGGGAAACAATGAAGATCCTCCCTTCCTACTAGGCCTAAATATACAAGGAAAAAACATACATAACTATCTAGTAGACTTTGGGGCTTTGGGCAACATCATGCCCCTATCCATATGCCAGAAGCTTGGATTTTGACCCACCCCATCTAATGGCGCAGTGATTCAACTGGATAAAATTGCTGTGAAAATGGTGGAAGAATTGAAGAATGTCTGGATAAAACTCATCCAGGACCCCAGGATAGCCAGCATAATTGACATCCAAGTGGTAGACATCCCAGAGACTTATGGGATGTTATTAAGTCAAAATTAGTCTAATTCTTTGAATGGATACTTTTCGACCGATTTATCCCACTTATGGATCCCCTGGGAAGGAGAATCAAACAAAATTCAAGTTAAAAGTGAACCCCAAATGAAGTAGGCCCTTACCAAAGTCGGGAAGGTTAGTGAGGTTTTCTTCTCTAAGACTTCTCTCGGGGTGTACCAACCCTTTGAAATATTAACATTTGATTTCACCCCTGGGGAGGATCCCTTAGTTCTACAGAGAATCCACGATCTAGAAGAAAAGTTGAGGGTTGAGGTTAACTCTCAGGGTGTCACAGTGACCCCTGCTACACTCTTGTCTGGTACTTGGTGCCGAGTACACTATCAGAAATATTCAGAGTTAGAGTGTGATTCTTGCCTTTCTGTTGCTACCCGACACATCGATGCCCTCTAGAACAAAGAACATATAGTTGATTCCCTGGAATCAAGTACTCCTAGTGGAAATGCTTCTTCGGTGCAATTTTCCCAGGAATCTTAATTCCAAACACCTTCGGAGGCAAACCTCACCCATGCACACTCAGTGCAGGAGGAAGCTCCTCCAAAGTCTCCCAAAGGCAATCCAAAGACTACATCTCCCCATCCCTAGACTATAAACAATGACTTGTGGACCCTTAAGTTCAACGGGTCCCAGTCCAAACAAGACTATGGGGCTGGAGTAGAATTAATCAACCAACGAGGGAAATCCTTCCTCGCATCCTACAGACTGTAGTTCAACTACACCAACAATGTTACAGAGTATGAGGCTTTGGTCCTTGGACTATTATTCACATTAAGGAAAGGAATCACCTTCCTCCAGGCTCTGGGTGATTCAGAGTTGATTGTCAAACAGGTCTAGAGTCAATACACATGTCACGACAAAAGGTTGGCTGCATACCGTAATCGAGCATGGAGCTTTATTGAATATTTTGATGCCTTCGGCATTGATCTTATTCCCTGGCAACAGAACTATGTCCCGGATGCCCTTGCCATCTCTGCCAGCACACTTGAGCCCATGGCCAGCTCACGACTCTAGAGATTTTTGGTTGAGATGATCCCCACCCCGTCCATTCCAGATAATGTCACCCACTTTCAGGTTTTTGAAGATGATCAACATATCTTGGCCTTCATGGCCAACATTGGTGTCTTTGAGGACCAGATAGTGGAGAAACAAGACCATGATGATACTGGACAGGGTGACGAAGATGATGGGATCATGGACCTCCCTACCAACACCATCCCTAAGGGGATGGTCACACTTGAACGTGTCTTTGACTTGAACCCTCGGGGCTGGGAAAAGATGTCATCTTCCTCTGAGGGAGGAAAATTTGAGAGAGTAAACATTGGCCAGCCCAATGAAGAATAGATGATACACATTGGTACCTCCTGCTCCCCTGAGGAGAAGGAGAAGATTCTTGTGGTTCTCTGAGAATACATAGACGTGATTGCATGGGGATATGAGGATTTAAAAACATACGACACATCTATTATGACTCATACCATCCCCCTGCAACCTGATACTAAGCCTTTTCAGAAAAAGAAATGACTAGTCAACCCACTGATTGAGCCTCTGATTTGTCAAGAGGTGGAGAAATTGCTGTTAGCCCGGATAATCTTTCCAATCCGGCACACTACGTGGGTTGCCAACTTGGTCCCTGTTAGAAAGAAAAGCGGTGAAATTTGCCTTCGCGTGGATTTCTGAAATTTGAATAGAGACTCCAAGAAGGATAATCATCCTCTCGCCTTGTTGGATGAGGTGTTGCAGATAGTGAATGGGTCCCAAATGATGTATTTCTTGGATGAGTGCTCTGGATATAACCAAGTCATGGTTAAATACGAAGATAGAGAGCAAACAAAGTTCACCACCAAGTGGGGAACGTTTGCATACAAGAAGATGTCCTTTGGCTTAATTAATGTAGGGGCCACATTTTAAAAGGCTATGGAAATCATGTTCAAAGGCCTTGTGAATTGGTACATAATCATCTACATGGATGATTTGACCATCTTTTCCCGGGACAGGCATGACCATTCCGCCCACCTTGCCCAGATCTGCGAGAGATGTCGCCGGTGTGGAATATCCCTCAACCCCAAGAAGTGCATAATCGGGGTCACTAAAGGGAAGTTGCTCAGGCATATTTTCTCTAAAAAGGGTATATCCATTGACCCTGAGAGAGTTGAAGCACTGCTAAACCTACAAATGCCTGACAATAAGAAAGAGATGCGGTCTTTCTTTAGAAAGATCAACTTTGTTCGGCGGTTCATCACCAGATTCACCGAGATAGTCAAGCCACTCAATGAAATGATGAAAAAGGATACCAAAATTGAGTGGAGTCATGAAGAAAAGTGGGCATTTTCCTAGATTAAATAGATGATAATAGAGGCACCTGTCCTGTCTAGTCTGGACTACTCCCTTCCATTTTACGTTTACTCTTTTGCTTCGTCGCATTCTACCATAGCAGTATTGACTCAAAAGGTCGAAGGGGAGGAATGACCCATAGCTTTCATGAGCTCCCCCTTTAAGAATGCTGAAGTTCAGTATTCATCATTGGAAAAGCAGGCCTTTGCTCTTGTTTGCGATGTGAAGAAATTCTAGCATTATATTCTCTGGAGCAAGGTACATACTATCATCCCAGACCAGGCTGTGAGATCTCTGCTGATGTAGAGTGAATTGGGTGAAAGACAGGGGAAATGGATGGCCATCCTCTAGGAATACGACTTAGAAATGCAACCCGTGAAGATAGTTCTAGGCCAGGGACTAAGCCGAGCGATGGCACAAGAGACTCCCCACATAGAATGTCAAACTTACACAGTGGAGTCTATCACTCAAGACCCGTGGTACATAGATCTAGTGTACTTACTATTAAACAATAGATGCCCAAAGGGGTTACCTCCCAATAAACACCATGCTCTATGGATGAAAAGTGCTCACTTCATGATCAAAAACTCTGTGCTTTACCATAGAAACTATGAGAGAGTATACCTCCGGTGCATTGATAGGGACCAAGCTGCGAAGATGATCGATGAATTCCATGTGCAGTTTGGGACTGGGCATGGCTCAGTCGATGCCACTTCCCATTAAATCCTCCAAGCCAGATACTATTGGCCTTGTATATTTAAAGATGTTTACACTCACGTTTGGAGATGCCACACTTGTCAGACCGTGGCACACCGTGAGCGTAACCTGACTATGCCTTTACAACAAGTCTTCAAGGCTAGGCCCTTCGCCCCATGGGAATTTGACTTCATCGGGGAAATCAACCCCAACTCATCTTCCAACCACCAGTACATCCTAACTACAACTGATTACTGCACCCGGTGGTCCGAAGCTATACCTTGCAAAAATAACACGACAGACGTAGTTATTAAATTCCTAGAAGAAAACATCATCACAAGATTTGGAATGCCCTTTGTTTTAGTGTGTGACAATGGTCTAAAATTTTCTTTGGTGCAATTACTTGAATGGACCTATAATCGGAAGATCACTCTAAAGTTTTCCAGCAACTATTATCCCCAGGGGAACACTGTTGCTGAATCGACGAACAAAAATCTACTTGAAGTGATCAAACACCTGCTAGAACAAAATCCACAGGATTGACACCAAAATTTGAGATTCACCCTCTAGGTAGATCGCATCCAAATTAAGGCCACCCTAGGAACATCCCCATTCCATCTGGTTTATGGCCAGAACCCAGTGTTCCCAATCTACTTACGTATCCCAGTTTTGCAGTTTGTGTAGGAATTTGGTAACTGGGATAATATCGTGGAGGTTTGGCTCTTGAATCTGGTGTGAATGGAGGAAAAGTGAGACACAACCCTCAAACATTTTGTGCATCATCAAGTAGTGGTAAAAAGATGGTTTGACCAAAGAGCCCAATACAAGGCCTTTCAGATTTTAGACTTGGTCCTGCTGTGGGACAAGGCCTAAGAAAAGAAAGGCAAGCACACCAAGTTCCAATGGCTCTGGCTTGGGCCATATCTCATCTCAAAAATCTATGGGGAAAATACCTATCACCTTAAAATTATGACCAGAGAACCTGTCCCATTGCCCGTCAATGGACAGTTTCTGAACCACTATTTCGAATAAGGTTGGTTTGCCCAAAGTTGTATTTTATGTAAAGTTCCTGGCTTGTAAATACTTCTTTCCTGGTGCCTTGTTGGGAGGTGCCTTGCCTTGTAAATAGTCTTGTTGGCCATCCTCCAGGACTGCCCTTTTTCCTTTGTTGTCTTCATTTTTCTTGCTTCTTTTTGGGTCCCAGCATTTTTCTCTCCCTTTTGTAAGGATTGGGATGCTTCACATAACATCTGGTCTCCGGGATGTTGTCTTTAACATGGTGAACTTAAGAATCTACTGATAGAATAATGGAATTGGTCCGGTCTCCAGAGTTATTTTACAAGTTTGGTAGTACATTATGAGTAATCCTCATCGGATTTATTTCTGGAAGTATGACAATCAGTGAAATAAAAAGTAAGGGACAAGTAATCAGACACATTAAGGGTAGATCGATTGCACTAGTTGGTTGAACCAAGTCTAAAATTTTAAAAGGATTCTTTCTGGATTTAGAGTTTTTCCCCCATTCAACACATTAAAGTGGGTGAAAGGGTGAAAGAAGTACTACCACTAAATTAAGCTAAGCTTAAGCTTGATGGTGAAAGAAGTACCGCCCTCCCACCCAGAAACATACAAAATAGGAAAAAGAAATGGGACAAAACTACAGTCTCTGAGGGAAACGAGCAAATCTGATGACTTCAGGGTTTGATATACTTAGTGCCTCTTCTCTACTTCTCCCAGAGGTCATCGGCTTGGTTTCCTTCCAAAGCACACACTTCACCACTGATGAGAAGATCATGGATTAAATCGTGTATGGTTAGATTTTCTTAGACATGTTACTCTTTGCAGGTAAGATACTTTGAGTAACGACTTATTCCAATTTTTGCTAACCAGAGATTCTGTAGCTCTCGAATGTGCTAAGACATTTGTCCCAGATAGTTGACATTTTTTATGCCATGCATCCCCGTCCCTACATTTTGTGTGCAAAATGTTGGGTCCCCCCTTTTTTTTGCTTTCTATTTTGGGATCTTGCCCTTCTCTCTTCCTTTGTTTCTCTATTTTCCTTCCTTGGGTTTTCCTTCCCGCGGTGTTGGTCTTTTTTTTTCTTTTGTTATTATCCCTCATGTCTCTGGGACTCGGTCCTAGAGTTTGTCGTTCTTTGTCCAGGAGCTAGATTCCAGACTCAAGGATTCTTTTCCACGATGTCTTCTTTCCGTAAGGAGATATGGTCGCATGGAATCCCCGGTCCCGAAGTCTGAAAGTCAGCTTGATTTAAGAGTTTGTGGAAGGAAAGGCAACTTTCTTTTACCTTGGGTATAAATAGAAATCACCTGTCATTTTCACAATTACCGTGATTAAAACACTTAAGTGATTTGAGTGAATTTCAGAGTGATATTACAGTGATTTGAGCAGAGTCTAGTGCGAGCTATTTACAAACCGTTCTGAATAATTATGAGTGGTTTCTAGTGTTGAGTGGTGATCCTTTGAAGGTAGAAGCTATTGTAGAATGTTCACGGACACCTTTTCTTCCTTCCTTTCTCTGGTTTCCAGGTGGGTGTTCCTGGTTCTTCCATTTTTTTGCTTTTCTTTGTTTTTGCTTCATTTTTTTTGTTTGGTTTTTGTTTGTCTCGCGCTTTCATTTTTGCACTTCTTTGTCTAGTTTTGCCACCCATTGGTGGGTCGTCTCTGCCAGAGGGTTGTCCACCCTCTGTGTAGATGTAGCATATTATATAGATAATGTATTTACTTGTACATTTTTGTTTAGGTAGTAGCTCTGTGTTTCATGTATATATGTACATTTGATGTATATTAATGTGTATCCTTCCATTCTACATGTATATACCTTTCAACCCTAATGTAAATATGTTGTATATTTCATGTATATCCACCCAATTTTGTAGCTAGCTTATCATGCTTCCCCAGTTGTCATTCCCAAATTTGTGAGCTCATTCCAGGCAGGATACCACCTGGTTGAAACTCGACTCTCGGCTGGTTTTAACTGGGTAGTTTTCTCTCTCCTCATAAACTTGCCTTAATGACTGTCCCATTTATGTCCCATGTATGCATTCAAAACTATCCAAGTGGCCTTCACTTTTCACGTGTTCAGACAGTTGGCTCCGCCGTTGTCGCCATAACTTTCATTTATTGCGTAGCCACGTGACGTCCACGTGGGTTTAAAAGATCACTTTTTGCGCACTTCTAACAGTTAATTTTCTAGACTCTGAGTCTCCTACCCTCACTCAACCCACATATTTCTTTTGCTAAGTATGGTGAGACCCCCGGGCTCAGATATTGGTTAAATTTCCAAATTTGCGAAATATATATACTTTCTAGGTTTTTGAACTAAACTAACATTTCAGGGAAAATAGGCACCGTGGTGGTAAGATCTCCAAATACTAGAGTATTATTTATTTTTACATTCTGATGGTCACCTTGCCTTGCAGGTTTCTAGAGCAATTCACTTCCACCATGTCTGAGGCTTCCACATCTTCACCACCCGGGAGTCCAGAACTTCCTTCTGTGGCGATCACCAAGGCAGCCATAAAATCCAAAATGGATAGGGCCTTGAAAAAATTGCCCCTCAACCTGAAATACATGAAAGATAACACTATTATGGGGTTAAAGATTGATTCCAAAATGTAGTTCATTATCGACACCAGCGTCGGGATGTGGGCCAAAATGCAGGCCTTGGTGAAAATAATGTACATTTAGCGGCAGGCCAAGGATCCACTAGCGATTAATGTCGGGGATTCTGGAATCCTCAAGGACACCTATTTTTTGTGCTTAGTACAGTCTCTAGAGTTAATCCTCACACTTTCAACACACTACAACTCTTCTGTCAAAGCCATCATGCTCACAGCCCCGGAACCCACCGGGTATCCTACCCCTATGGTGTCTCTCGACGCTGCTACTTTCTAGATGGGCTTGGGGATCCCCCAATTTGACAAACCAGCTATGGTCACCAAAGAATATGCCTTAGCACAGTTCAAACAACTGGAGGAAGCAACCCAAATATACATGAACAACCACTGGCTCAATACCCCGAAGAGGGATCCCAAGAGAATGAAGCTAGAACTCCCTCTGTCTGAATTTAAAGAAAGTATCCAGATGGGGATAATGGCACTATCCTGGGTCTTTGGGCAACCCCATGCCTGAGAATTATTAGAATGGATGTACTATTTCCTTCTTGGCATCTCTACCAAGGGAAAATATTTTGATTGGGCTGCCATCATCTCCAACCACGTAGATTCTCAATTTCTATAGGTGGTGCAAAAGTGGAAGTTTCATATGACTTCCTATGTTCTCTAGGCCCTGGCACAACAATGAACTGCCACCAAAAGATTACTTACAATGGGCATACTTAGGATTGGCCTAGGTCAGGAGGCTCCCTGGAACTATTTCCCACAAATCCAATGGGAGGCCAGTTTCCCCAGTTTCTGCCGGGTGAATGACACCTTTATTTGTTACAACCTACTCACACCTACCCAGGATGTAGGATACTGCCTATCCATAGAGGTGATTAATTTGGTCAAAAGTTACAGCCATTATTATATACAGTTCCAACAACATACATACATAAGGGTAACTGGCTTCTCCGAAAAACCTTACTTGTTACCCAAGCATTGTGGGAACAAGATAATTCTTTTGGAATATTATAGACAAATAATGGATCTGCATGCCTTCTACACCTTGAAGAAGGTAACAAACATTCCATTCCCAATTACTTGTGGGAATTACTCGTGCAGTCTGGCCGTGACCAAGGAAGCGGACAACAAGCTCAAAAGCTATAACTTAGCGGAATTCTACTTGGCGCGAAAGCATTTTGATCCGCATGAAAAAATTTGGTCGGCACTTCCTGGGGCATCAGAGCCCCACCAATACCACATGGAAGACTTTTGGGAATATTTCCAGGATGACATGGAAGTGTGGAGCTGACATTATGTCCGGATGACCATGGGAATGATGGAAAGGTTAAAGCTCCATAGATTTTCTGATGATTTATCAGACTCTGGATCCACAATAGATCCCCAATACAAAGCAAAGGGGATTGATAAGTTGGCCCTCCCACCAGTGGACTAGAATGCCTAGGAGGGACCCACCATTGAAGAGTTCACTTGCAATGTGGTCAAACGCAGCCATGCCTACTTTAAGAAGGTGTGCCCTGGGAGTGTCCGCAGGGCTACCCAGCTGGTACCAAAGTTAACCCTGGGAGCAAGAACTTCCTCACAGAGAGAAGATAGGGGAAAAGGAATAATGTAGACTCCAATTGAGCAAGAGGTCCCCATAAAGGAGCAACTACAACAATCACTGGTATCTTCCCAGCGAATGAAAGATAAATTAATCACGCAGTTGGCAACTTCGGTGCTCATGGCCTGACCCATCCATCCGCCTTCTTCCCCTTCACTAGAAACACTGATGGTGAGGGAAATAGGGGTGGATCTAGAGGAAGAATAGGTCCTAAGGGAAGCAGGGCCACCTTTGGCCACCAGGAGGAAGAAGAGGCTTAATCTGAAGCCTAAAAAAGAGCAAGAGCTGGGGATGCCTCAGATCCCACAAGTTGAAATCCTTTCTTTCGACTCCCCGGAGCTAGAGAGGGAACTAGAACCTACTGATGTCCTGACCAATCCTCCCCTACAAGATGAATTTGATGATGTTTTTACAACTGACAAGTTCAGAAATTTGTAGGGGGACATTAAGTAGACAAAGGCTGAAATCCCAGAACAAGAGGAAGCTCTAGAATAGGAACCTGCCCAGGAATAGGAGGAGCAGGCAGAAGAAGAGGAAGAGACAGAACAAGAAATTGCCTCTAAAGTCACAGAGATATAGGATACAAGAGTGGACCAACAAAAGAAAAGTAAACAAATGACATTAGTTAGGGGAACCAAACCTTCAAGAGCAATCGTAACCTCAGCTGCCGTGTTCCAAACACCACTCTCGGAGGTGAGATTTGGGGAGGTGATCAATGTGGCTCAAACATTGAATCTTGGCCTGTTACCTCACCCATTACCAAAATATGTACCAATGGAAGAGGACATCCTAGTAACAGAGGCTGAGGAAGAAGAGGAACAACAAGACAAAGAAAACCCCGGGGTGACAAATGAAGACCCAGACATGGCCAAAGATGCAGACATCAGGGAAAAAGATACAGATACCACCAAAGAAAATACTACTCATGAGAAAGAAGATACAGGAAAGGAGTCGGGGGAGGCTCGTAATACTAAAGAGGCACATCATGATGTTAGGGAGAAGTCACAGGAGCACACTTTGGCTAACAAGCCACCCCTACCTCCCCCATGGTTAATAGAAACTAGAAAGAGAAAGACACCTCCTGCAATGCCCCGAGCCCACCTTTCCTTAGCAGAGATGATGGCCCAGGCACAAAACCCACCAAAGGCTAAGAAAGCCCAGACAATCCACACCCTTCAGATTGAGCCGAACGGAGAGACAGTCGCAGTGATAGTGACACCTTCCCCAGATGCGGATGAAGAAATGGTAGAGGCTGGAGATTATAAGATCACAGAGATATGACTAGGGAAGAGAGAAAAACAAGGTGAGGTAGACATGTTAAAAGAGGTGGCGAGGGCAGTGGAGGTTTGTTATGAGAAAGAAGCTCAGAAGCTCAAGGTAGAAAAGGAGAAAAATGCAAACCTTATGGGGTTTCTAACTGAGCTAGCATGACCTATCAGCGTTATTCCTTTGGGGGCCTCTACATCAGATATACCACTTCCACAAAGTGATGTAGATTCACTATGGGTGATGAAGAAGAAAGGCCAAGCAGTCGATGAATGGGTTGCCCTATAAGTGGGAAATGTCTTGCATTTCCTGGTATCCACCCTCCCGGATCTATATGCGGCCCGACATGTCTTACACCAGGCCGAGACCATCATCAACATATGGGAGGGGGATATAAAAAATTATGAGGCATGGAAAGTGGAGCTAGAAAAACTCCTTGGCCTCGGAGAGGAAATCATTTTTGAATCTAGAATTTTGGGGGAGGAGTCATTTAATTTTATGAGAACCCAACACTCTAGACTTGACCTTACATTGGGGGTAATCAAGCAACTGGTGGGGACTCTGTAGGAGAAAATCAATGCAGTACAATATTCTTTTAATTTATACAAGTCTTTTGTCACGAAGGTTTTCGGAGTTGATCCATTCAACACTGACACTTACACACCGAAGGAGTACATCCTAGGGAAGTTCGATGAGCTAATGGAATCAAGGTATCAATCCCCAGAGGGAGTAGATGACACCTAAATGACGAGAATCACTCATATGGTACTCAGTGGCCATGATGCGGAAAAAATGGCCGATGAGTTTAAGGCAAATTTTCCAGACCTGGGGGAACAGATTGAGGTGGCCAAGTACCGGCGGGCTGGCCTTAAAGAAGTTGATGAAGATGGAATCTCCCATCTCCTCCAGACCTTCAATGACAATAAGCAACAATAAAGATTCTCTGGGGGCCAGAGAAAACCTAAGTCTTTTTTTATTCTTTATTCTTTTTGGAATGTAAGTTCCCAGATCCCGGAGTCCCAGATCCTATATTTTGCATTCTTTCAGTGACCCGTGTCCCAGTCCCCAAGGCCGACTAGTCACTTTCAAGCAGATAATAAAGGTTTCCAGAAAGTGGGTAGCAGTTAAGAAAGGTTTTCAGAAGGTAGATAGCCACATCAAGGCACATCGGATCGACAAGAGGCTTTTCTTACATGATCCTCCCAAGGCGCCGCTTCAATGTTACACTTGGCACATCGAAGATAGGGTGCCACTTTTCCCATTTATGAGGCATGTAACCTCGATCCTCGAGGGATCAATTTTCCTCTTTCTTCTTCTTGGCTCTCTTCTCAAGGCCGATTCTTCTACTTCACTTCTCAATCTTTTCTTCTGACATGACAGGCCTATTCTGTCTCTAGGTCTTTTGTAGAGTGGTGCAGGTAGTACCGGCCACTGGATAATATATTCTATTGAATAGTGTAACATAAATTAGGGTTAGGGTTAGATGTAAACATGTATAAATAGTAAGTCTGACCCCATTCCAAGGGTTGGTGAAATTGATGATTTTACAGTCCATAGTAATAGAAAAATAGTATTTTCATTTCTGAGTTGCAGAGCTCAATGCTCCTTAGTCTTTAAGATTTCAGTAGTTAGATGCTCCCTTGGAGACAACATTGTACTATGCACCAGTGCTTGCTGGAAGGAATATTAATGAAGGAGGAAGAGTTCTTGCAATGATGTTGTTGGCATTTTGTCTCCTGAGTTAATGGTATTTTATGCTTTGTGTTCTTCATGTCCTTTGCTCTGATGCTTAAAGTAGATTAACGACCTCCTTTCCTTCACTACTGATGAAATATGAACTGATGGTTGTATGTTTCTTCAGTATTTAGTATAGTGTGTGTTAGGGCATTGTTGATGTTTTGAATATTAAGTATAACTATAGATAGATGAAGTATTTCTAACCCTGCAGGATCTTTTTTTAGTTTATTTGTGAAGTGTAAGAATGCTTGGAGAAACCCCACATTCTTGAATCCTCAGAGAGAACGAGTTGAAGAAACCAACTATCCCCCTCAAAAATAGTCACATCTCCCAATCAATCCCAGCATCATGAAGACCTGACTCTCAGGTGCTTGGAGGCCTAGGGAATCTCATTTTCCCAGATAACCTTTACAGGTGAAGTTGGACGGTACCCCGGTACCCGGTGACAACTTACATCTGCTGGCAGACCCAGTCACCTAAGTCCCATCAACAAATGCTCCTTAGTTTTAAAAGCTTTTAGTAGATAGATTCTCCCTTGGAGCCACCATTGTAATACGCACCAGTGCTTGCTGGAGATACGTTAATGAAGAAGGAAGGGTTATATGAATGAAGTTGTTAGCATTCTGATCTCTAGGTTGATGTTACTTTATGCTTTATGTTCTTATGTCCTTTGCTCTAATACCTCAAGTAGATTAACGACCTCCTTTTCCTTTGCTATTGATCAAATATGAGCTGATTGTTCTGTATTTCCTCTGTACTTAGTGTAGTGTGTTAGAGCATTGTCGATGTTTTGAATGTTTAATTATAACTATAAGTAGATGGAATATTTCTAACTCTGCAGTATCTTTTGAAGATTATTTGGTAAAGTTAATGAATGCTTACAGGAAACCCCACTCACTTGAATCCCTAGAGAAGATGAGCCAAGATAACTAGCTATCCCCCTGAACAAAATAGTCACATTTCCCAACTAAGCTCCCGCACTGTCAAGACTTGACTCTCACGTGCTTGAAGGCCCAGGAAATCTCATTTCCCCAGAAAACCTTTATAGGTGAAGTTGGCTGGTACCCCGGTACCCAGTGACAACTTACATCTGTTGGCAGACCTGGTCACAAAGGCCTGTCAACACCTATTGTCACTATTCCTAAACCAGCAAAAACAAGACAAACATTTACCATTCCCACAACAAACTATAACTTGGTAGATCAATTGCAATGAACCTCTAATCAAATTTCCATCTTTGAGTTACTCAAAATATCCTCACTTCATAGGGAAATTCTTGAACAAGCCTTGCATTCAGCAAATGTGCCAAAGGACATTGATGTAGACAAATTCCAAGCAATGGTTAATCATATCTCAACACCACATTACCTCTCTTTTTTAGAAGAAGATGATATCATTGACACATCCACATAATCAACCTCTTCATATTAAAGTCCTAATTCACAAATCCCATGTTAGATGTGTATTGATAGATGGAGGCGCAAGATTGAACATTTGTACTCTCAATCTAATCAAGAAGCTGGGTCTCTCAGAACAAATCATTTATTCAAGAAGAAAGATCACTATCAAAGCTTATGATGAAGAAGAAAGATCCTCTAAGGTCTCATTGTTCTACCAATCAGGATAGGACCACTTGAAAGAAATATAATATGTCAAGTTCTAGATCTACCCTTAGCTTACAACATACTATTAGGGAGACCTTGGATCTATGAAATACAAGTTGTACCATCTACTTACCACCAGTGTATCAAATTCCCACATAATGGGGTGGAAGTAATAATTCTTGCAGATGCCAGTTATACTTGCAACAATGTTAAAGCAGATAGTATGGTCCCTCATAACAAGGAAGTTCCAAAAGAGACTATACCTGAGACTACCAAAGACATGGTTATGAAGAGTTTCAAAAAGACCTTGAAACTTGAAGAAACTAGTATGGGAGAATACAAGCTGGACATGACCCCATCATTGACAAAACTTCTAATGTCACCAAGATCCTATGGGAAACCTTCCCCATCTTTCACACCTGCTACATCTAAAAAGCCAAAAATTCACAAAGCAACTGGTATGGTTAAAACATCTACTTCTCAAGGGGATGACAAAGAAGAACAAGCAGTCTTGGCTTGGCTTTACTAGGGTGAACCAAAGGATAATGAGGTAAAACATGTGGAAATATCCCCAGAAAAGTATGGTAAAGGATATGATCTTATCAAACAAATGGGATATAAAGGAGTAGGACCTTTAGGAGATAAAGGAAAGGGACTTGTTGAACCTATACACATAGAATTCAGGAATACTAAAGATAAAACAAGACTAGGTTTCATAAAAATTTGACAACCCTTCTTTGAGAAATGGTCCAATATTTGATGAAAGAAGTGACGAGGAAGAAGAAACAAAACTAGAACAATGGACGTATGAGAAGTTATTACATATTGTATAGAGTATCCCAAATATCAAGGATAAAGATATGTACCTAGCTTTGAGACACCACAAGATACTCATATTTCTTTGTCAACACAAGATACTATTCAAGAGGTAGAGGAAGCAATAGAGGACACTATAGAAGTATCATTAATGAAAACAACTATTGAAGACACACTCCGACAACAAGATTCACATCCTAACTTGGGGCAGTTGGTCACAGTTTTGCACGTCCTAGATTTACCACACTTTGATCTACAAGTGGCTAATAGAGTACATCAGGTAACTATTGCTGAATTATTAAACAAGTATGATGATGAAATAATAGACTCCCATGATTATGAGTGGGATGATCTATCTATTTCCACAGAGGACATTGAAATAGATGTGATTCACATGTTTGCAGCTCCATCAGAACATAGAGAGGATTCTAACACTGCTCCTAACATTGTTGATGTTCCCGAAGTAGAGGAGTTATCCCTTCCCTGAATCATTGATGATGAAACTGGTATTCTCCTAGGTCTAGAAGAAATTCAAAGGCTACAAGCTAGGAGCCTCCTTCTACGAAGAGATGAAGACAAAATTTCCACTGATGAGTCGCTAGAGTTCAGTCCACATATAACTAACGACAACTTCGATAATGATGATTTGACTCTTATTGATGTAAAAATCATAGAAATAGACTTAACAGAACATGTTATGTCAGTTAATAGTCTTGACGCTGACGTGATGTTGTCCTTCCCAAAATCTGAATCCTTGTCTTTAATAAACTGAGACCTTATTGATTGGACTAAAACGTATCCTACTCCTATCCTAGACTTCCCTAATGACTACACTTTGGATTTCTACCTAAATTATTATGAAGCTTACCCTTCTTCCACCAATGCAAGGAGCGTGAACATGTCACAGGAGGATATGAATTTTCTCAGTCACAAATTGAAAAATAAAAAGAAGAAAAGAATTGACGGTGAAAACCATGTTGTGGTAGTGATAGATTCTAAAAAAGTAAAAACAAAAGATGTATCTGATGGTAAAAACCTCTTCGAGGTGCCAAAAGATGAGATTCTTGATATCCTCCTTGAGCACTTTCAAGAAAGATCTTTATTTTTGATAGAACCAACACAACCAGTTAACTTGGGCATAGCTGAAGTTCCTAAAATTATTCACCTAACACAATCTTTGTTAGATGAGGAGAAGATACAATTCACTGAGTTCCTGAAAGAGAAGAAGATCAACTTTGCATGGTCTTACATAGATATGCCTAGAATAGATTCTACATTAATAATGCACCATTTATCTATAGCTCCTTGGATCAAACCCGTGAAACAAAAAATAAGAAATATGCTTCCTCATATTGCATTACTAGTAAAAGCAGAGCTAGAAAAATTATTGAAAGTTGGATTCATCAGAGTCATCGCTTATGTAGGATGAATTTCTAATGTGGTCCCAGTATCTAAATCAGATAAATCTAATAGGATCTATACAGACTTTAGGGACTTAAACAAAGCATGTCCTAAAGATGATTTTCCACTACCAAACATTGATATGATCATAGATCTAACAACAGGATATCAAATGTACTCATTAATGGATGGTTTCTTAGGCTATAACCAGATTAAAATTTCTCTTGACGATCAAGAGAAAACCACATTTACATGCGCATGGGGAACCTTTTGCTAGAACGTTATGCCATTTGGGTTAAAGAATGTAGGTGCTACATACCAAAGATCTATGACTACTATATTCCATGATATGATGCATAAAAACATGGAGGATTATGTGGATGATACCTTAGCTAAATCAAAAGAAAGGACTACTCATATTGAAGACTTGTGGAAGATATTAGATCGCATGGAGCAATTTCAACTCAGGCTTAATCCAAAGAAATGTGCCTTTGGAGTCCAATCAGGAAAGCTCTTAGGGTTTATTATTTTAGCAAAAAGAATAGAGGTAGACCCTGAAAAAGTCAAAGCTATACTAGAAATGACTCCTCCATGCAAAATTAGTCAAATGAGGACATTACAAGGGAGACTCTAGTCAATTAGGAGGTTTATGTCACAACTTGCGGATAGAGCACAACCCTTTACCAAATTGCTACATAAAGGTGTCCCCTTCAAATGGGATGAACATTGTGAAAATAAATTCAACAAATTAAAAGAATACCTGGCTACTCCTATTCTTATGGCACCCATTCATGAAAGGTCATTACCCCTTTATATTTCAGCTACAACTATATCACTGGGAGTATTGCTGGTACAAGAGGATGAAACTAAAAAGGAAAGAGAAATCTACTATATCAATAGAACACTAGTATCTTATGAACTCAATTACAACATAATTGAAAAAGCTTGCTTAGTAGTTGTCTTCGCATCACAAAAATTGAGACATTATATGCTATCACATATAGTAAGGCTCATTGCAAAGATAAATCCTTTGAAATACCTCTTAAGCAAGACAACATTAAATGACAACTAGCAAAGTGGGTCCTAATTTTGAGTGAACTTGACATTGAGTATGTGGATTAAAGGGCTATTAAAGGAAAAGTCCTTGCTGATCAGTTAGCTGAATCACCACTCCAAGATGATGAACCTTTGAGAATTGAGTTCCCTGATGAAAAAATTATGCATCTAACTGAGTATCCGTGGAAGATGTACTTTGATGGTTCTTTCACGCAACAAGGCTTTGGAATAGGGGTTCTATTCATAACTCCTCAAGGCTACAATATACCCAAGTCCTACAACTTGATGTTTCCATGCACAAATAACTTTTCTGAATATGAAGCATTGGTAAATGGTCTTAAGCTTGCTATAGAGTGGAATATTGTAGAGTTACATGTGTATGGTGACTCCCAGCTCATTATGAATCAAGTAAATGGAGATTATTAGACCAAAGATGAGAAGTTGATTCCCTATAAACAATTGGTTGATGACCTAAAGAATTACTTTATCTTCGTCACATTCCAGCAAATACCAAGAACATATAATAAGGCTGCAGATGCTATGGCTACATTGGCATCCATATTACAATTGGAGGAACATCAATTCTCTTATGACTTCTTGGTGGAAGAATTATCCTACCCAACCTTTGATACCCCCGAATACCAAGTAATTTATGCTTTGAACACCCAAGACCAATCTCGGTATGCTAAGATCATTGCTTACGTAACCAACCAAACTATACCTAATGAACTATCCAGAAATGAAAAATGAGCCTTGATTAGGACAACATCGCATTATGTCCTCATTGCTAATAAATTATATAGATGAGGTCTCAATGGTATACTTCTTAGGTGTTTAGAACATGATGAGTCAGATCACGCATTGAAAGAAGTCCATGAAGGTGTATGTGGATCACACTCAAATGGCTTTTCACTAGCTAAAAAGATGCTTAGAGTAGGCTATTACTGGCCCACAATGGAAAAAAAATGCTATTCAATTTTCAAAGACATGTCACAATTGCTAAACACATGGAAATATCATCCATGCTCCTGCTAGAGAACTCATACCATTCATAACACATTGGCCATTTCAACAATGGGCCTTTGATTTGGTTGGACAAATATATCCTAATTCTTCAAGTGGACACAAATACATCATTATGGCCACTGAGTATTTCATGAAGTGGGTCGAAGCCGTGCTGCTGATCAAAGCCACTGGCAAATAGGTGGCTATGTTCATCTTGAACCACGTTATTTGTAGATATGGGATACCCTCTTCAATTGTAACAGATAATGGGGGACAATTTAAAAATCAAGACACCCTAGTTTATGGCGCTGAGGCAATATTACCTATTAAGGTTGAAATCCCATCTCTGCGGGTATCTTTACAAGGTCTTGTTACTGACGAACAATACCGCATTGATAGGATAAATTCTTTAGACCTACTTGATGAGCGTAGACAATAAGCATTTGATCATTTGAAAGTGTACAAAAAATTTATGTCAAAAGGGTACAATTAAAAGGTCAAACCACAACACTTTCAAGTGGGGGATCTCGTTCTGAAAGAGAATCCTAAGAAATAGCCTAATAGAGAACAGAAAGGAAAGTTTGAACCAAACTGGTTGGGGCCCTATGTAATTACTGCAACTTTTGGGACTAGATCTTATCAACTAGCTACACATGAGGGAGATGTTCTTCCTGATCCCATTAAAGTGGTTCTATGCTTGATGTTTGGATAGCAGAGCCTATGCAGTGAAAATCTCAGAAAATATAAAAAAATCAGAAAATTGATCCTTAAGAGATTCAAAAACAGTGGAAAAAGTCCTAAAAAAAAGGTATCCTTGGTGAAAACCTGGCAAACAAGCACCTTGATACTGCAAAAACATTCAAAAAAGCAAAAATAGAAAAAAAAAATTTGAAAAGAGAAAATGGTGCCTCGATGAAAACCTGGCAAACAAGCATCTTGGTAGCAAAAAGAAGAAGCTTTGCCGAGTGGTGAAAGCTTGGAAAATAGGTGTCATTCAAACTCTGTGCTCTATCTATCAATACATTGGAAACTCTAAACTTCATGCCTCACACTTGTGCTATTTGGTGACTTAGTTTCCTTACAAATGTCCTATCCTTGCTTGGGATTTGTCTGCATTTGCGTCTTAGGAATAGTCATTTTTCACTGGGGGCATATTTGCTAGCTTGGTCAGTTTGCCTTTGCTAGGTTGTCCTAAGTGTCTTGTCTAGGATGGTTCACCTCTCCAACATGGTAAAAGACATCAGAATAGTGTTTCTCAACACTTGAAATCCAGGAACTTGAAATGAACTAGTGTTTCTCAACACTTTACACAAAGTTTCTAAAACACTACATGGATTGCAATTGCCGACATAGTTCATCTCACATACACTCAAACATGAAACATGTTGCTTACATTTCAAATTTTGATTGATGAATCTCTACTACGATCAAAAAATGAATCAATAGTATTTTTCAATACTACTTCAACACATCGTTTGATCTGATTATAATTCTTTTATATTCCCATGATGTTTTGTACTAGGGGCATCTAGGCGATTATAAATTTTCTTTGATTGATTCTCAATTGGTGATTTTTATGTCTTTCGAGTTACTCCATGATGTCTATTCAAAGACAAAGAGTTGCAAGGACATGGGGCATAACATTTTCTTGGTTTTCTGTGTATGGTGATTATTCTGAATGATCCTATAAATTTCACCTAACTTGGATGTTTATGGTAAGAGCTGCCAACATGAGTGGATAGCCGCATATATCTCTATCTTTGTTATGTGTACACTACGGTGAGGTTGAAATAATTTCCTTTTCTATTTTCTAAATCAAATTCTCACTATACTATAAGAAACATGATATACCCCATGATATGACTTTTCAAGGTCACTGCGGGTCACATATCTTACATTGCACTTAAACAGAAACTGATCCTAAAACATTAAAAGGAGATAACTAAAATTGTCATCCTGGCTTCTATTCCTTGATGCCTACATTTATTTCTGACATAGCATCCAATGCACATAGTATTCATACTTTCATGATACCAGTGGGTATTAGTGACAATTGTACTCTCAGGTAATGTATGTTACAAACAATTGCCCAATGATGATAAAAGTGCAACAATATATACAAATCAGTGACAGTCCTAAAGAGTCTGCATGTAGATGCATTTTAGAGCTTGCATGATTCATTTTTAATGAAAAGAAGAAGAAAGAACAACATAAGGACTTGAGCTCCAAATCATTTATTTTTCTTTTTTTCATCCTAAATCCAAGTTAATCACATAATCAAATATTACTAATATCAATGTCGTTGCACATCCATGGCATACATTTTTCATTCATAAAAGAGCAAGAGAAAATACTAAAATAAAGCATTCATGCATTGCATTTATTTTACATCTTAAAAATGCATCCATAGATTTACTTTCATAAGAAAAACTCAAAAACATTCATTTTGCATATTCACATAATATAATTTGAAACACATTCATATCAGTAATCAGTCACAAAGAGCATAAATGATGTCATCATCTAAATCTAACTCATCAAGAGACCAAGGATATAAATCATGTGTGCATCAAATACAAACAACTATCAAAGCAAAGAGAACCCATGAGCATGTTAGAATCGGGAACAACTGCATCAGATATATATCAAATCATGGACATAGATCAAAACTGTGGAACTGTCTACAAAAAGAGTATCAGTATGAATCAGATATACATGTATAAATGTCATCATACAAAATAATGATCTTAGGAGGATCAAGATATACAAGGTAATCTCAAAAATATGATGAAATCTGATACATCATGTCTAACTCCCATCCTCTCCCTGATCTGGCAGAGGAGGAGGAGGTGGAATAAAGGGAGGAGGAGGTGGCATAGCTCCCTCTGACTACTGAGAAACGCATGAAAAGGACAGTGCTCTCTGACCCTCTGGAACTGAAGCATGGTATAAAGCAAAATAATAGGCTGCTCTCTATCCTTGGTGTATGGCTATCTGAGCCTATGCATCTCTCTCTGCTCTGAGCATATCACACTACATATCTCGCTCTTCTCTAAGGTGCTCAAGATGTGTATCCATGCCTATAAGAAAGGCCTCTAATGTGGTGATCCTAGCCTTGAGATTCTCCTACTCACACTCACACTATGATAAAGCATCTCCATCTCAACCATAGCCTCTACCTATGTCCTATCCTAAGGGCCTATCCTATGGCCTCTCTTGCTGGGCATCTTGCTGCCTCTGTCTCTATTGCTCTTTGGTAAGTAATGGCCCAGGATCTCTTTGTGGAGCAACAAATTTGAAATGAGTTAGGTGACCCTCTCCGCTGCCACTAGCACCACCAATACCACCCATAACTCCTCCACCCCTATCATCTCCACCATCATCATCGTCATTCAGATCCTGTCCTTTGTTTGGAGGAGGAGGATGTCTCCCGTCTTGTCCCCTGCCATCTCTCCTAGCTCCCCCCTCTCTTTGAGCTCCTCCTCTACCTTTGACAGGGTGATCCTCGACAAGATCATAATATATGAGTTCCTATATAGGAGGAATGGCCTCATCAGGTACAATGAACCATAGAAAGGGATGCTGGAGCATCTATGCAAGATAACCGTTAGAACACCCTACATCTGCAACATCTGGATGAAGGTCCCACGCAACTCCAACCATCTCCATAATCTCCTGATGAGTAGTCTCATACATCAATTGGGGACCCCACACTGTTGCCTCATCTCAAATCTTGGCATATACGGTCATGTCCTAACACCTGTCCTGTACTCGGCCAAACTATCTCAAAACCTGGGTGTGTAAGAAATGCTCTATGATATATTAGGTCCGGCTGATCAAGTACTTGTTCTAAAAGGAGAATGACATCTATCATCTATCCGATGCCCACTCCTCGCAATCTAAGTATGGCCGCCATACCACTACTGTCATGTCATCAAAAAGATGATGCCAGTACTCTACCTTGCCCAAATGGGGCTGCTAAATAAGACCTGAGTACATATATACATAAGGCTACTCTGGTGCTTGCTACCTATCTACTATTGGCCGTATAACTGGGATATGCTCCCAGGTCCAAATTTGAAGAATCAGGATCCCTACAGTCATGCTCTGGGAATGTTGGTATATAATCTCATGTAACTCCCTATAAATATTTGTAAGGATGCAACTGCCCCAGGAAAATCTCTGAGAGGATACAACCATCTTCTCTAGCATGTCTACCCATCCTACCAAAAAATTGTGTTGTCCTCTATCTGGCATCAGGATGCCTCCAATCAGTCTAGCTAAGTATACATCAAGATAATCATAGTGATTGCACATGTAATCTCAGGTAATGTATCGATGCGCAATGGTGTCATCTTGAAAGAAATAACGCACTAAAGCAATAACTGTCCAGGAGGTTGAATTAGACTACACCTCTCACCCCATCACATGCACTCATAGTATCCGCCACACATCCTCCAGTGTGACAGTCATCTTGCCAGTTAGGAGATGGAAGGTGTTGTGCTCTGAGTGCCATCTCTCGGCAAGAGCAGTCAATAATCCTCAATTTTCCCTAATATCAGGTAAATCAGTCAAGGATAAAAGTCTCACCCTAGCAACTAACTCACTCTCATCATCTGTTAGTTATTAGGACAAGTCAAGGACACGACCTGGGTATGGTCCTTGGAATGATACTACCTCGAAATGGACCTATTTCACATAAATATAGCAATTACAAAAGAAAATCAAAATTCTATCTATGATAACTACACAGAAAAGTAATCAACTAAGTGTTTTGACAGCCCGCGGATAGAAAAAGTTCACAGTTGGCAACATTTTAAGTCTAAAAACTAGAAATGATTCTAGATCTACAGGGTATGAGCTTTTTATGGGATACGATCCTTGATTTCTAGGATGCGATGGGGCATCCTAGATATGATGCAAGATTAATAGGCTGCGATGCGGGATGTGGTGTACGACCCTATTTTGTAGGGTATGATGCAATTCAAAATCCATTCTAAATCTACTAAATATGATGCAAAATTGAAAAATAGGGTATCCCAGATACGACATAGAAATTCTTGTATCCATAGGATATGACACAGGATTGACTGGGTACGGTATGGCATACCAAATTCAACACAAAACTAAATTGGATCTAAATTCTACAAAAATACATAAAAATTGAATTTACAAATTTGACAGGATAGATTTAGGAGTACTTACCAGAGCTGGGTAGTTGGCCGGGCATTAATGTTGATGACTGACCTCAAAATGATGCTTCTCCATGGGGACCGCCATCTTCTCTATAGAGCTGTAAAAATTACTAAGGGTAAAAGTGAAAATGAATAGGTAAAAGGTAATTTTTGGGATATATATTGGACTTTTGAGCTATTTAGGAGCTCCAAAACTCCTTCTAGACAACTGAAACTCCATTCTATTCTCTTTTTGATCAATTGGGAACAAAATTGAAGGTGCCTACGCCATTGTACACTATAGGGTAAAATTTTATGCACGTTCCCAAAATTGTAGATTTGCTCCATGCATTCTGAATATGATTCACAGGCTTTGCACACTCAGTTTTATGGGTTCTCTATCGTCAAACTCACACATTATTCATCACCCATATTGGTCTAACATCATTTTATCAAAACTCACATTCCAACATGATTAACTTGGTAAGCTTGTGTTTTCTCTTAACACAGATTTGCTTCATCCTTTCTTCTAATTATTTCTTTCTCGATTCAATCGATCAATTCAAGTGATACATCATTCTATAGATGGATTTTATTCTTTTTCCTTTGATTTTATTCTTGAGGGGGCATGATCACACTATCATCAATCAAATTCTTGCTCGAAACAACATTAAAATGACTTTGTCATCAAAAGAATAAAGGCATGACAGTTCCTTGACTAAGTCAGGACTGTTGGATTAAAGGCTTCGATTCTCACAAGCTGGATATCTTATGTCTACCTCTCCTTAGATTCTTATTAATCTCTCAGTAGCTTCATACTGACCTACTTCAATCAAGTTCAGTGTCAGTATTATCAATTCTCAGATGACAACCAAGTTCAGAATTGGTATCTTTAAGATCTTTGTTTATTGACCTTTGTTCGATGAAGTTCAAAGTCAATACTATCAGTCTTAGTTCCATCAAGTGCGAGACTGATCTCATTAGATATTTCATTCGATCAAAGACATAATTCTCAAACTTTCTAAACTCAATAAACTTTCTTTGAATCAATGCGCTGCTCACACATCAATTCAAAGAGGGGAGAATGTAAAAACCCTAATTTGGTCTTCTCTGACCATAGACCCTATTTTCCCTAAGTGTGATCATACCGCTAATTATGTCAAAACAACTCTTCAATCGGTTGGCATAATTCTTTTGAAATCAAAATTAATCTCCTAAGTGATCTAATCACTAATCTAAATTAATCATTTTTAGCCAATTCAAAAATAATCAAATACATGGCTAAGATAATTAATTTAAAAGGAATTAAATAAAATCCCAATTGAAAACTCCTCACTTGCAAAAGAGAGAAAATCAATCCCCTAGCCTAATTAATTCAATTTGGCTATAGTCCTAATTAATTATTACAAAGCAATGAATAGCTTAAATAATTAATTAAAATCCCTATTATTGAGTGAATATATTATTTACATATTTCATTTCATTAATATTCCCTCTAACCTAACCCATCTCAAATACCCAACCATGAGTTCAAACTCATACCAACCCCTTCTCACATGCTAACTCTTCTTAATTAGCTAATTAACCCTAATTAACTAATCCCCCTCCACTCATTCTCTCTCCTCCTATCTCTATCTCCCTAATCACCTATGTTAAGCCTTAATCTTAATCCTAAGCTACCCCTAAGCTTGTCACATTCATAATTTTGTGATTAGGAATTCAACCCTCCCCCAAAAGTCAACTTTCTCAAGCTTGACCTTAAACTCTCACCCATGCTTCTTAAACCCTCACCCATGCTTCATAAATGCTTTCATAAATGAAGCATTAATGCCTCTTACACATTCTCTTCCACACTCTTCATTAATGAGTCTTACACCCTCATTAATGACTTCCCTTCTAGAGCCTTCTCCCCTTCCTCCCTTCTTTCTATAAATTGGATGGTTTTTGAGCTCAAATGGCCCTGAATTTGAATAGTTGAAAGCATCCTTATGCTGCCCATATTTGGAGAGTTGAAAGAGTAAACTTATGTTGTTCATATTTCTAGGGATTGTTAGGAATAAGGTGTCTCAACCTTGGATAATTCCTATTCTTATTATTTGTTTTGTAAAATGTATTTTCTTGCAAATAATGTAATTAAGTGTGAGTGTACATCTCTAGTTGGCATGCTGATTTTTCACTCCACTTTATGTGTCGGCATCTTGAATTGTGTGTAAGGAGATCATGGCTGAAATAGTTATGACAGATTCCTATGACATGTAAGAGCTATTTCTAGGAGATTTCAATGATAGGTGAAGACATGCAAGACATGTGGCAACTGATAAAGTTGAGTACTTTACACTCTTCCTCCTTTTGTTCCCAACTGTGAAAATTTTTTAGGGTTCCTATTTTCTCATAGAATGGTAAAACCCTAATACGGCTATCCTTGGAAGTTTCCCTAAAAAGGAAAGCGCATGATATAAGTGTTTTTTAGGGTTACAAGAAAGGATACAAAAAGAGTGTATTGTTGGTATGATCTGGTGCTACTGGATTTGTCTTAGAGTGTCGATTGTCTCCTGAAAG
>MU223251.1:193677-208627 GCA_018584345.1 Thuja plicata
TGTATGCATGGTATGTGGCTGCAATATCATTGTTAAAGTAGTTAACAAATCTAAAATTGTAAGGATTTAAAAGAATTTGCACAATACTTTCCTATAGAGATTAGTGTAGGAAGCTATTTCCGCACCTGAGTTTCCTTACAGGGATTTATATTGCTTTTTAGCTCTAATAGTTGTATTGTTATAATCTTTCATCTTGGAGTTTAAAATGGACTTTTCTTGAGCATATTATATTAATTTCATTTGAATCTTCTATTCTAGGTTGTTTTTGTCATTGATTTATGCATAATCTGAGGGCATATTATTGCATTCTTCAAACTCTTCTTAGATAGGAAGCAATAGGTCGATTTTAGTGATTAATGTCAAACCCTTGCTTTTTATGCTTTTTCACTAATATAATGACTTATTGAAGTGTTGTTTCATTCTCAATAGGTACATAAAATCACACACACAGTTCCTACATTTACTTCCTCCAGATCCTCAGGTTTATTCACACTCTTAGTAGAATATGACTTTTCTTTATTATCAAAGGCTCTCTCCAGCACAATGAGTCCTTTTGGAACTTTGTTTGATTTCAAGTGTAGGATTTCTTTACCAAAAATTATATCTTTTACATCCACAATTTCCATACACCCACTGAAATATATTTCTTTGTTTCCAAAGTCTTCCTCATAATGCAAAAATCTCAGAATATCTATATCATCTTCAAAAACTTGCCAGCTCTCAACATTTAGGTATAGAAGTCCTAGATTGAACCTCTATCTTAGAGATCCCAATAAATGTAATGTCTTCTAGCCTTAAAGTAATATTTTCTAACAAGTCTGGCATTTTTTTTGGCTTTTGTCCATCCTGTAAATACCGAATGCATCAAAATTCTCCAGCTCATCCCAGACAACATTTTTGTACTATTTCCATCTTTGATTTTTTGAAGCATACTTGGATCTAATTTGAGACACCACCAATTTAGAATCTCCAATCACTCTGAGACATTTGATTCCATGTCTTGAGGCTAGTCTTAGTCCTATTAATAGAGCCTCATACTTTGCAACATTGTTTGTACATGTAAACAATAGTGTGAAAGAGAACTTGAAATTTTTACCGGTGGGAGCTATCAGAAAAACTCTAGCACTAGCTCTCTCTCTAGAGCTAGCACCATCAAAATACATAACCCATAAATTAATTTGGTCTGATAAATTAATTTTATCCTTAGATAACACCATAGGTTGAAATTTCCCTTCAACCTCCCTATCCTGTACTTGGAAAGAATCAATATCAGTGTCTAAAAAATAGTTCATGTTATCAATTTCCATCTTCCTCAATCATATGAGGAGTTCTTGTTTCCCTAGACACTTTGATATTATCACCATCAATATTAAAAGTAGAAAAAGATAACTGACATTGGATACTTCCCCCCATAGAAGCACTCCATTTTCTTGACAACAAAATTCCATATTGGGGAGGAATGTCCACAACTAGAACATTCATTGTTAACACTTTGCCAAGGTATGCAGCCAAATTATAAGGCAAGGCCTTGATAGTACCAATAATAGGCACTTCTCTAGAATCCATGGCCTAACATATTCCATTGGGTGTATCAACCTTCAATCCCACTGACTTCATCACCTTAGCAGGCATGACAATGTTAGATGCTCCAGAATCAATCATGCAATTCTTCAACATCTTACCATTTATAACTAAAGTAAGAAAAAAGGGATTCACAGCCCCCAAAGAAGTATTAACAACATTAGTATCTAAGTAAATTTGAGGAATCTTTGAAACAAGTTCATCAGACTCCTTTGACTTACTTGCAGATTTATCCTCTAAATTTTCCCTTTTCTTATTTCCTTCTGGTCCAAGAATCTTTGTAGAACTGACACCATTTACCCATGTCAAGGCCTTTTCCTTGTGTTCACCAATTCTCATCATCTCCAAAAGTTGAACCTTAACAATGATCTAGGACAAAAGTTGCCCCATATCAACAAGGGTATAATTTATGTTAGTGAAATCTTTTTTTTCAGTGACAGGATTCCCATCTTCAACGTGAGTGGCCAATTTGGGCTCAACTTTCTTTTGTTATGTATTGTCCTTTTGAGGAAAGGGAAAAATGATTTCTAGTGTCTTTAATTTCACTTTACATACAATACTTTCACCATTAAGCTTATATTTTTTCTTAATTAGTATCTTCTTGACACCCTCATTATGTTTTTCTTTTTCTTGAAGCTACTTGGTGTCTGTTTTAGCTTCCTTGATGAAGATACTTGTTGGTTTTCCATCTGTAGTTCCAACAGTTCTATTTCTTAAATTATGATTACCCCTTGCTTGAGTAACCATGTTAGCTATAATATGTGCTATTTCTTCATCATAAGGCCTCCTAAACATAGGAGTTTCTTCACCTTTCTCAGCATTGCATCTTATGTCATCAATCTCCCTTTCTTCTTCAGAAGAACCTTGTTGATGAGATGCATCCCTTCTGCTTAGTAAGCTAGATCCATCATGTTTTTTAGTTTGATCATCAGAATCTAATTCACTCCAGATATGTGAAGAAGCCATATCTCACCCACTATCATCATACAACTCATTCTCATCATGCTCTTGATCCTCACTTGCAAATATTTTTAAAGCAACAACACAATAATCATGATTGTGAGGGGATTGACATGCTACACACCATGAGACATTATTGCACATGTTAATAGAAGCTTTTCATAAAGGATTAGGGGTTTTTTCATTAGATTTATCTTTATTTTATGGGAGAAGAGGCTTAACATCCTTCCACTGGGTAGTATAGGGGTAATTTTGCATCCTTGGATTCTGATTGAAATTGCCAAAAGATGGTTTATCATTATTGGGAGCCCTACTATTCTTATTATCTCCAGGATTTAAATCTTTCAAAGCACTTAATATTTTCTTCAGAATATCCTCTTCCTTAGGTTTCACATTTGAGGCTTTGTCTGATTCCTTTTTGTTGAACCTTGTTGGATTCCAATATTCCCTTCTACCTACTTTCCTTGACACTCTTCTATTTGTTTCAATGTTAACAACTATTTTTTAAGCTTCTCTAATATTTTTAGGGTTCTTGTCCCTAAGGAGATATCCCATTTTAGCATCAAAGGCATTCAAGTAAGTTTCAAGACATACCTTGTCATCAAGCCTCATCACTTGGAAAAGCTTGTGCATAGCCCTTTGAAATCTAATGTTGAACTCTACAAATTCTTCATTTGAGTTTTTCTTGATGTTGTTGAATTCATTCAACATAAATCCTTCATTGGTCTTGTCACCATATTGATCCCTAGAAAAGTCTTTGAACTCATCCACAGTCCCCAGACAATCATGAGGCAGTCCTCTAAACCAATCCATGACATCTTCAGTTAGTGATTGAACAAACAATTTCATCATCACATCATCATGTTCAATCTCATAATCATCCATCATATCAATAAAATTCTATAGATGTTCTTCACATGTAATGACATTATTGCCAACAAAATTTGGAAGTTTATCTCTAATTGCTTTTGGAATTTCATTTGGGTAACCAGGAATACCAAGAAAAATAAATTGTCTATATGTTTATACATAGATAGGTTTATTTTGAAGTGAATTATTACCTTGAGAAGTAGAAGCTTTAGCATTTGAGGTGGTAGCAAGTCCAGCTCCAGCTGGTGGTGGAATACTTGTTGCTAGATTTATAAATTTTCCAGCATTAGCATCAGGCGCTGATGAAGTAGAAACAACAAAAGAAGGTCTAGAAGATTGCCTAATAAACTCAAATTTCTTCTTCATTTCCAAAGCAGAAGCTTCCAACTCTGCTTTCTCAAGCTCCTTGGCCATAATCTCCCTCTCTCTGTTAGCTCTTTCCAAATCAGTATCCAATTTAAACATTGGGTCCACACAAACCCCTTTACCCACTGGTTTATTTATTTAAATTCCTATGGCCTTATTCTTAGGAGTACTATAAAGTTGTCGGACAATAGGTTCTTGTTCAACCTTCTCAGGTACAATAGTAGAATTTATTCCTCTAATTCTAACAATTGCCTTTTTAATTGTTCAGATCTTATCTGAGCTTGTCTGATTTGATCTTCCTTTTCTTGATTTCTTTTTTGTCTAATAGAAATTTTCTCATGGAATCTCCTCTCCAATTCGTCAACTTATTAAAAAATGTCCTTAGATTTTGAGAGAGCTATTTCAGATTCTGAGGTTTCTTCATGGATTCTTTCTCTTCTTTGATTGTGGTCATGAGGCTTTTCTGATGAGGGAGAGCTCAAAGCACTAGGGGAAACCCTAATCTCTTCACCTCTAATTTTACTTCTAGACCTTCTTTCATATCCTTGGGATCTATTTTGGACCACCTTCTTAATATATCTTGGTCCATCTTTACCTCTTTCACTCTGAGAGTAATAATCCCTATATACTCCCATTCCCAAATCTATAACCTCTTAATTTTCTAATGCATCTCTTTCCTGGCTGGGTTGGATGGGATCCTCTACCCTATTGTTCTTTTATCTCCAAGTCCTAGGAGTAATTTTATCATTACTTTCTTTCCTTGGTTGATTGGCTCTGGAAGTGGTTGGAAACTCACCTTCCAGTTTATCCTCAAGATGATTCTTCATCCAGGATTTGGTGTTTTTATGACTCATATTCAAGGAGTGTGTTTAGAATAATTTTTATCACTCAACACTGTTGTAGATATTTTTTTGAGTCGCTACCCAACACTAGTTGGAAAAATACAACACTAACTCTTAACTATATGAATCATGCACAATGAACCTCACAAGAATAGGACAACAATAAGGGGGCTAAGAAAATCCCAACAAATCTTTTAGTGATGAAACATATCAATGAGATAAGCAAAGCATAACTCTGTACTTGCAATAGTCAACTTATTGTCTTATAAAATAAGTAGGCCAGGAGTCTAGCTCAACTTGAAAAACCCGCGTTACTTATGAAAACTTAATTCCACTCCCCAGTAGAGTCACCATTTTTTTGGTGTTTTTAAATGATTTATGCTTGCGAAAGCTACCAATATACCTATGGATAAATATTAAAGAGTGGTCACTTCCAAGTATAATAAAACTGAGGTAACTGAACCAACTATAAGGACAAGAGTACCCTTGACACTTCTAGCTCTGTAAGGCCAAGGCGGGTACACCTAATCCAGCTCAACATATGACACTTTACAACTTTGTCTAGATTGAAAACAATAGAAAATGACAAGAAAATACTAAATGAAAACCACTCACTCATTAATTCTCCATATCATGAGGAACATACAACAAGTAACCATGAAACTTTGAAGGATTTCAGAGTTATTTTCTACTTGTAGAATATAGTCAAACCCAACTACACATATATCAATTGTAGACAATATTAATCTCTTGCTAGTGCTTAATCCATTGGGAAATATCCTTTAAGCATATTTAGAAATACAATAATCAACTAATATCAAAATTTCAAGCCAAAAATACAACTATCCCAAACCCATACTACTTATAAGATCCTAGTGCTTATCAAAATGAATCTATGTTTTACTCAGAGCATTATTTAATTTGATTTGAGATCAAAACTCAGAAATAATAACATATACACAGATAAGCTCTATGCTAATGAATTAGAAAATTCATCTCATGAGATGAACACCGAAGGAGAGATTGAAATTTGGATATTTGTATTGAGTGTAAAGAATCATACTTTTGTATACAAAATGCAATCAGATACAAACCACTTCAATAAACTGCTACATACCTTCAACCATTATTTCTACTTCTGATACCTATCTATTACAATCTGCTATACCCTTGACTTAAAACTTTACAATGTCTTTTTACTACTCGAATTTTCAGCCCTTTCCAATGATCTTGGGAATCATTTTATAGAGGAGGATTGCAACAAGATATGGATCAATTGGAGAAGGGAAAAAATACATGACTCATATAAAAGAAAAACATACAAGATAATTAATAACCAATTTGTTACAATAATCTCCCAAGTATTTTGTCATCTGACTGCGCAACCCTTGTAACTACTTCAAACTTGTTCCGAGTCCTCCAAATGGAATTTGTTTCCTTTGTCCCTTGATGCAAAGATCTTTTGTATCCACTATCCATTTAAAAATGTTGAGGGAACTGCCATCTGTTAAAAAAAACATGAAATATCTTTTCCTTCTTAGTCACCTGCATTAAACTTGTCCTTCCAAGATGTGAACACCTCAACATTGGGCCAAGGGAAATTGATGACTTCATCTTTCTTATTGTTCAACTCATCCCACTCTGTCTTTATTTGTTCATCTTCCTTTTTCCAGAACCCAAAGAATGATTTGGCATTCTTGATTGTTTCCAATGTTTGAAAAAATAAAAGTGTGCTTTCCAAGTTGATGACACTGTTAGTTCTTATTGAAAACTGCTCACCCATATCCATCATCCACATGGATTCCTTTTTTAGTTTACCACCTTTTCTGAATAGGCTAGGGAATATCTCAAAATAGGCTTTTGAGTACTCTTTCCTTAATGTCTTGCCCTTTTTCTGGATGATGATTCTTTTTATGTGCAAATCTAACAAGTCCTTGAGGAGTTTGTAAGTGTCTCTTATTGCAACATCAAAATTTTCTTCCTTTTTTTGATAACGAATAGAATAATTTTAGCTCATTTTTCCTTCCTTTCCACTCTTGCATAATCTACTCCAACCTAGCCTTGTCTTCTTTAAAAGAATCTAAAAGAATCATGATATTTTTCTCGTTCACATAAATCGAAGCTGGCTCTATATTATTAGTAAAATGCATGATTGTACTTCTCTCTTAGTCTTCATAATTTTTTTGCACCAATGATTGTGCACTATGAAATTTTGAGCTTTCTTCTTCCCTACTTCCTCTTAATTCTTCTAATCTCTTCCTCTCCTACCAATTTTTCCTTTTCATAATTTAGCTCTACCTCTAAAATGGAACTAGATGGCATAGGGGAAGTACAAAATTCAATAATGGGACTAGAAGATGATGGTCAGGAAGGATCTTGAGCAATCATCCTCTGAGGAGATGTCTGGAATAATTGCTATCCTCTTAGCCGAGCAATTATCTTATCTTTCTCCATGGATTCCTTCTTTACATCATTGTATGCCTTAAGGAACATTTCCATCTTGATCCTCATCTCCTATTTCTCTCTAGCATCACTCTTTGCCACCTTCATGTTAAATTTAGCATATTCTAGCACTATGCTTGATGCTTCCACCCTTGTGGTTTCTGCAACCCTTCTCACCTTTAAATTGCCTAAATAATCAACATGTGCAGTCTCATTCTCTTTTTTGCCTTCTTTTCTCTTTAGTGACCACATAACCAGAGCATCATGATCATTGCTAAATTAGACCGCTTTGATTTCCTGTTGAGCCTCTTCTAGGGTAGCATGCATGGTTTTTGTTTCCTTTCTGACATCATTAAATACAATTGCATCTGCAATGTCCCATTACGGTATAATGATGACTCATGCTTTTTTGATTAATTCTCTTCCCTCTTCAGGGTAACCTTCCCAAACTTGTCTAAAATTTCTTGTTTTAGTTATGCCTCGATTTCATTGGTGTCTCTATCAAGATGGTTCTCTTGTTTCATCTGACATTTCTCCTTGAACTCCTCAATATGATTCCTCCATAAGAATTGAATAAATTCTCTAGCCTTCACAAAATTGTCATATGATAAAAACTCATCATTGACATGTTTTGTAATGGGGTCTAATTCCTTCCTTGCAAACTCTGCAGCTGTCAGGTCAATCTCTACATGTTTAGGAGCCTCAGGCATCCCCTCTTGAATTTCTTGAGGTGTTACAAAAATCTGCCCTATGTTTCCCATTTGTAGAAATTGTTCTACTACCACTTGCTCATCCATGTGTAAAGGAGATTGAGAAGGGGAGTAAGCATTCTCCAATTGCTACCCTTATTCCTCTATTCTTTGTCTCTTTGGGGATGGCATCGATCCTGAATCTATACTCATTGGCCTCTTCCCTCTAGATTTATAAACCTCCTTATCATGTGTTTGCATTGCAACTTCACCTCTATGGGATGTCTCCCCTATTTTCATCACCATGTTGTATCCCTACTTCTGATATACAACATACTTCCCTATGGGATGATCCTAGCATGTGTAGACTTACTTAAGATGGCTCTAGCCTTTTCTGGATTTACCTTCATTACAACCTCTTTCTTTTGATTCAGAGTCTGCATGATGTCTTAAAAAAGTGTCATTAATGAATCAATTTTATTTTCCCAAGGCTGGAAAAGTTTTAATGGATCATATCCTTTATCAAAACATAGCACAAAATCTAGGGTCTTCTTATAAACCAATCATTTTTATCCCTAATCTCCTATTCCTGCAAGTTGAATTCATTTCTAATAATGCCCTAAGGAAAATTGAACTGGTGATCCATTGCTAAGCATCTTGTCCTCTTTCTAAACATATCACTTATAAATGCCTCAGGGTCAACACATCTTGCTAGTGAGGTTGTTAGATTATAAGGCTCAAAATATTTATTAAAATGTACCCAACCACCCTTGGTGATGACAAACTAATGTACACTTGTAATAGTGGGAAAAATGGTGCCTTTTCCCTTTCCTGTTAAAGCATCCTCCTGCAGCCTACCAATTTGCCTTATTATCTCAACAACACCCATTTTAAGAGGGACTTGATAAGGGAGTACATATGGGGTGCCTCTGAAACTATACACTCTAAAAACTGTTGAAACAAGATACAAAATTACATCACCCCTATTATGCACTATCTTAATGCTCTGAGAAAACTTCTTTGGTCTTAAGAGATTTGATAAAGACTTGTGGATCCTAGGGTTTTCAGGAAACAATATGTCTCTAAGCCTTGAGGCAAAGCATCTATCAAATGTGATGTAGCTAGCTTCTTTCCTATCCCATGATAAATTTGTACTCCATAATTGAACATGCATCTCTTCCCCATCTTTGACTCTCAATAATTCTATTTCCTTCTCAAAGTACTTTGTACCTTTAAAAAGGAACATATGCATCAACATAGAATACCATCCAAATGGTTTGTCGACCTTTCCATTCTTAATGCCTATCAAGCCATTGTGAATCAAATCAGCAGCATAAGTTGCAAAATAAAAAATGATGGATAAATGAGGGTGGAGAATTGGCACCATCATAAACATGAAATGGATGGGCATTTCTGTCTATTCATCATCTCTAAAGATCTGAATTAAGGCACTGTACACAACTCTAGCCTTCATATTGAAATTATATAATTTGATTGGTTCTGGTGTATTAGGTCCTACCACAACTAAACCTCCAATCTTGCTGAAGAATTCTTGTAGGGGTCCATTTCTAAGGTAGTTTCTCCGGGCCTTGTAAACATATTTGAATGAATCAAAATTAATTTCATCTAATTGCATGGAGGGTTCATTCAATTGAAAAACATCTCAGATTTCATTAGCTATGATATTTATTAAAACATCTCCATTTATATCTCTAACAACCGTAGCTACCTGATCATATTTCTGTGCAACTTGAAGTATTAGATCACTGTCCATGAGTACTCCTAAGACTACCAATTTACCCACATCAAATTGACATATGTTACTTCCAGGTGTATAGGCATTTCTTTGACTGAAAGCTATCTTGAACAATGCCAAACCAGTTAAGCCAATGTTTGCATATCTAACTTATTTACCCTTGTCATACAAACCCTCCCCAATTTTCAAATGAGGGTGCTTTGGTACCAATTGTTTAATCTTGGTTGAATAATTTATGGACCTAACTAATTGTTGCAAAAGATATTCACAGACATTCCTTTCCTGATAATCTAATTTTCCTGTGAGTTCTCTTTGTGGCACCATCTTTAACTAGGGTCTCAAAGTCAAAATAATATTGTCTTTTACATACTAACCCAATTTACTTCACAAGACCAAAACCTTACTGGAATTTAAATTCACAACACTCAGAAGTGGATTCATAGAGTAACTTACCCATTCTGCAAATGTTGGAAAACATAATGAAAATGCTACAATTCTATTTTGCTTCAGTCACTTCACCAATTATGGCATTTGAAAAATCAAGTGGACAATCTTATACAAAATCTCATCAAAATTTTGCATTAAATTTCCACTGAGATGGCCACATGTTCCACCATTACTCTCACATCATTTTAAAATTCATGGCTCAATGATTTAGTAGACTTTCTTTATCAAAGAAACCAATTTTAAAATGTGATCATAGATCTTAGCAATGTCTTATCACATCGTGTGGCCAACAACAGTTGACAGAGAGTACAATCAAATTGGACACTGTCCATCAGGTGCAATGCCTTGAATACTATCCTTCCATCATCTTTTCCTTGAGGCAAAGTGCTAACCATCAGATGAAGATCAAATTATAGTTTCTCTAACTTCCTTTAAAATTTGGGGCCCATGATCTCAGCAATGCCATGTGTCACTTGAGTACAATTCCTTAAAGGTTAATCTCATCTCATCTTTAACTTAAGGCAAAGCTCTAGCCATTGGATTTGATTTAACTTGACCACAACTTATCTAACTACCACTTTACAGACCGTAGGTCCCACTTCCCGAATAGAAAACATGTCATACAAGAGCAATGCCTTAATGAATAAACACCTTACATCTCTATCTTGAGGCAATGTTCCATCTGATAACATATAACTGATTGAATGTTTGAAGATGTTAATTTGATCACCAAAATGCAGAAAGATAATGCAGGACATTAAATTAGTTAATGGACTATATTGTCATTGATGTCAACTTGATATAATATGATCAGTTATATACAAAGTGTCAAAGACATTAGAGAATCAGAGAGATGAAGATTATGCTTTCAACAATGCATGAAAGATCAACATTCACTGAGTGACTACAAACACCGACGGGCAGTGCACCCCGATGGACAGAGAAACGTGAAAGTAAAGTCATAGTGTTGCTCAAGCAAGAAACCCGACAAGCATTACCAATGAACAAAATCACAATCATTACTGATGAGAAGAACTTCACAGTGATGCCCGATGGATAGACAACCCCGATGGAAATGCTCAAGGAGAACTCAAGTGTTGACCAAATCTAACAAGAGTTAAAACACCAAAAGGAACTGAAGTTCAGAAATGACAAAACACTTAGCTGGCAAGAGCTAAATATAGAGTTAATTGGTTGTTAACATTGTTTTCATCAAAAAGTTAAAGCTACAGATAAATAAAATATTTAAAGCTATTTTATTCCAGTTGGCAAGAAGATATCTACAAGATAAAATATGAGTAAATGCTTTAAAGAAATATTGGCTAAAAATGTGGATCACGCTAAGAACAAGAAAATCAAGAAGTAAGAAATGGTGATATCATGTCTATAAAGAGACAATCTAATTCATTATGAATTAGGGGAGTGAATAGAGAGAGAGGAAAATGAAGAGAAATTGATGAAGAACAACTTCATACAGTCCTGATCAATCAAGCTGAGGAAAGAGCTAAAGATTTCTGTGGACCAAGCAATAGAGAAGCACAACATCGTTGAGCAGAAAGAAGTGGAGAAAAGGTATTAGAAAGATACTTTGATAAGAAAGGTATTATGAGCTTACAATAGATCTAAAAATTTGCAAAGTATAGTTGTATATGTGAACATATCATTTACTATTTCAATTTAACCATTTTATCAGAAAGTCTCTTAACCGAGCAGGACTTAACAATCCTTTCTATATTGAGATACATCCCAAGGAGTATCAAAAAGTTTGATCATGAAGATAGCATGAGATGCCAGATACCATTTGACAAACCATGGTTTGGTCATAGAAGGTAGCATAGAGATGCCATATATCAAGTGACAAACTATTCTATTTAAATCGTCTAACAATATCACACCTAACAGTGTGTTTGTAACCTTTAAAATGGTTGGCTCTTCACTGAGCTCACTTCAAAAGAGTGAAAATTTTGGGTTACTAGTCCCAAGTGATTTTTCCCTTAATATGGTTTCCACGTTAAAATCCATGTGCCAATGTGTTTATGAGTCATTAATTTAGTGTTTTGCATTACACATAACTAAATCTGGATTGATCGATATACACTAAGCAACTTACTATTTTTTGGTAAATGAAAGACTACTAATTGGTAAACAGTAAGAATAAGGTTTAACAGTGAACTCTGAGCAGTATTTATTTGTTAAGATTGTTTGAAGGCATTTATCTTGTAGGACTGAAGATAACTAGAGGCTTAATATTGTGGTACTAAGTTTTTGGGTTGATTTATTAGAATATTTTTAAGGCCACCGATTCACCCCCCCTCTCAGTTGTTTTAAAAATTGGTATTAGAGCTTGTGTGCTTAGAAAGGGAGTTTAACAACTCAAGAAAAATATCACAAGATGAACAAACGAGTGTGCCCAAGTTGAATAAAGACAACTTTGCATCATGGAAAAGTAGAATAAAACTCCACCTATCAGGTATTGGTAATGATGTTACTCAACACCTAGATACTAAATATGTGTTGCATAAAGGACCTCACACACTTGAGTAACTGAGAGAAAAGCATGAGCATAATTGCATGATGATAGAGCTTGCACCCTGACTCTCCGATGCTGAGTTTGAAGATGTCAAAACCCGCACCTCTACAAAGAAAATGTAGGATAAATTGAAGCTGGTACATGGAAGAGATGCTAATGTACTAAGATCCAAGGCATAAATACTAAGAGGGAGGTTTGATGACCTAAGGGTGAAAGAAGGAGAAAATATCACTCAGTATAGCTGCAAAATCAAAGAGGTAGTCAATGCTATCCGAGGAGTTGGAGGTGTACTTGAAGAAGAGACAGTGGTAAGAAAAATCCTAAGAACCTTACTGCCTATATATGCTATTAAAGTATCTACTATACAATAAATGAGAACAAATTTAAACAATAATGTTACTCTAGATAGTCTGATTGGTAGAATGACTTCATTTGAAATAAGTAACTTTGATAATAATGTCTTACCATCCATAGAGTTTGCATTCAAATCTTCTTTGAAAATAAGTAAGTCAAGTCATAAACACACTGTGAGAAATGATAGTGAAAGTGATAGTGATGAACACGGACTTGATGAGATTGAAGCATTAATGGAAAGAAGATTGTAGAGAGGCAAAGGTAGATACAAAGGTAAATTACCACTTGTATGTTTTAATTATAAAGAGGTTGGACACTTTGCTACAAGATGTCCTAACAGAAGAAAAGATGATAGAAGTAATGACAGAACATATGAAAAGAGGTTTGACCAAGGTGATAATAGAGATAACCGAAGCAACCAACAATCTGACAGAAGAGATACCTGAGACTACAAGGACAAAGGAAAGAAAGCTTGTTACCTGGCTGAGAACAGAGCTGATGATACTGACACCAAATTTGATGAAGACATTGAGATCATATTTGTAGCCATGAAGGATGATTCAGATGAAGAAGAAGAAAGGTATGTAGAGACTGCATGCATATCTAAGGTTAGTAAGAATGATTTCTGGATTATAGATAGTGGCTACACTCACCACATGACTGGTGATAAACAAAAGTTTGAAAATTTTGAATACTATAATGGTGGATCAATAAGAATGGGTAATGACACCTTGTCTAGTTGAAGGTAAAGGGACCATAATGTTGAATACTTGATCAAATGTTAAAATGCTCCCTGGGTAAAAGGACTGAATTATAATCTATTGAGTGTTTCACAACTGAATAATACAGGTCACCGAGTAGCATTTGAGAATAAAAAGGCAAAGATCTTTAATGAATCAGGAAGATTGATTAGAACTGGTGAACAAAAAAAAGGTAACCTTTTCTATATTGATGACATTAAAACCAGGGTATGTGCAAGATCATGAGGGGCCAAACTATGCCCTTAAGTGGCAATGAAAAATCAGCAAATCGGGGTTACTCAATTTGACATGAAAATTTGAACTAGCTATCAACCTAATACAAAAAAGTTGTAAGAATAGAATCTGTAGAAAATTGAATGTAGTTTCTAAAATACTAGGCCTTTTCTGAAAAAAGATTAATATAATTGGTGAAAAGTATAGATTTCAATGCAGTATTACAAAAATTTTAGGAAAAAAATAAGAAGTAGGTGTATGTCTAACCACCTTAATCATGATCAAATGATAATTT
Source organism: Thuja plicata (assembly GCA_018584345.1). NCBI lineage: Eukaryota > Viridiplantae > Streptophyta > Pinopsida > Cupressales > Cupressaceae > Thuja > Thuja plicata. Next base: position 207,784 of record MU223251.1, read on the forward strand.
TTTTTATAAGATTTTAGATATACATAGTAGACTCATGCCCGGATGTGACACATATTTTTGTGTAATTTTATTCCAAAAAAAAATTAATTATGAATTTTCTGCTACAACATTTTTAGAATAAAAAAACTCCCGTGTCTGACCACCTTAACTCATTGAAAACTTTACCAAATTCAAAAAAAAAAATCTCCCTTATAGTAGGCAAAGCATAGAATGTGACGCATTTTTTAGATTTAAAAAATGTTATACTGTCTGAAAGTTATAGCCATTTTTCAATCAGTATGTAAATCAACACTTTAGAGGTAACTCAATTAGAAAATAACTAATAATTACTTACCGAATTTGAAATTCGACAGCAATTATATTGATAGAAAGCTAATAATCTCCTTAAAATACCCTTTTTGTTTCTTCAATTTCGAGTGAAGAAAAAGTTGTCAGCTACAGGTCGAAGTTTGAAACTCAGAGAAACAGTGGAAAAACATGTTTTTGGGACATTTGAAGAGTTGACCAGGTAGGTTTGGTGCACAAAGCAATACTGAGCCTAATCGGGTACCTAATTTTTTTGGTAACCGAAAATCCTGGCAGAATTTTAAATTTTGAAGTTTCCCTCCCCTTTCTCCATCTAAATTTGTGTTCAACCCCTTTCTCCCTCTCATTTTTTGATATTATATATTATATATAATATTAGATTATATATTATATATTAGATTAGATTATATATTATATAATAGATTATATATTATAAATATTATAGATTATATATATATATATATAAAATTATATATTAGATTATATATTAAATATTATATAATATATATTAATATTAAATGTTACATTATAAATCATA